>WOGP01005360.1:0-13208 GCA_015342065.1 Leptinotarsa undecemlineata | reverse complement strand
TTCAGGAGGACTTTCTTTCAGTTTGTGTCTGAAAGTTACTTCTTTGCATGATCTACACATCCATGTATAGAGTTACTTATTTGCAAATTGATTACTTTCTTCCTTTCTTTGGAAGATTCTCTTATCCTCTTTTTTTGTATCAAGATGGAGTAGTAGAAAGCCAAAAACTTTCTTTCCCAAAAAATATTTTTTCAATTCACCACCCGCATGTTCACAGCAATTGAGTGAATTTTTTTTAGAAATAGTTAGTCAATATCACTATGATAATTTCTGAAATCTCAACTTTCGGAAAAAATATGTATGTTCGGTAAAACCGGTCAAGTTTCATTCATTTTCAAACAGATATAATTCAACTTTTTCAAATGGGACACCCTGTATTTTTTCAATTCTATGAAATGTTTCAATATTTCACTGCATTTTTTTATCAGAGATATACTATAAGGAAAACTGAAATTTTATAAATTATATCTAGTTTTAGTAATTGTTGAAACCACAAAAAATGTATCTTTTTATGTTCACTTACTCAAATTTGTTTTTCGAATATTCAAAATAATTGGTAGTACATTATCATTTTTAATACTATCTGGTGATAGTTGTCAGCGGTTTATAAATCATACCCAGTTTTATTAATTGTTGTAAACACAAAAAAAATTCATTTATTCACGATCACTCACTACAATTTTTTCAATATGAACAATAACGCCTGATTTTTTTCTTGAATAGAGAAGTCCAAAATATATTCAAAATGGTGACCATTTTCTACAACACATAATATCAGTATTTTTTTAAACGAATCATCTGCACTTTTCAGCCAATTCACACAAAACATTCATAAATTAAACACATGAACAAACTCAAATAATTACAAGAGTGTATATAATATGTTACGTATTTTCATATTAAGTTTACCCTTGTAAAAATGTTGGAATTTCAGGGAATATATTATTATGCAGTAAATCAAGACCTAGGCAATACTTCGAAACCACACGTTCAATGCCGTTCTTAATACAATAAATCATGTAATGGAAATTCATGAAATGTATCCTTCAGCATGAAACTTTAACTTCTGTTTCAAACAATTTGTTCGAACCGTTGCGAATTCTCACGTTTGGCCTTCGACCTCGAAGTGCTCTTGAGGTGTTCACATATCAACTTTACATTATTATAGTTGCTCTACACAAGAAATAATGAGAAAATCTACATAACTTGTTAACCTATCCGGTGATCTTTTAGGTACTGATATTAAAGGTATAACGCCTTAGACACGGAAATAAATCATCAAACTTGTGAATGATTGAAATAAGAAGTGAAAATACTAAAAAATGGAGCAGATATATTCTCTCTATTAGACATGATATTTTTGAGGAATTAGCAAAAAATCGAGGATATCAAATGGGAAATCCAAAGAACTGAAAATGAAACGAATCAAATTTCGAAATTGAGTGATGAACAGCCTATCAGAACTATCTGGAGGCATTCTTGTAATTCACAATTCTCATTTCATTCTTCAGAAATGAATTAGTATTTTCAAAAAGTAAAAGAATCTCAGCTCGAATTTCATGACCTATGTTCGAAATTCCACGAATCACTAATTATTACTCGTTATCAAAAAATATTACAGGCATTTTCTTAAGAATATCGGTCCGATCATAATATCGGGGATTGGGTAGGTTTCGGTAACTCAAGGACTATTAAATAAGTACCTAGTTATTTTAGTGTGTAGTACGCTGCACTGTGAGCAACTGAAACAAATTACATTGAAAGTGACCGAGAATTATAATTGAAAATATCAAAAAAGTTCGAAAGACCCAACTTTCCTGCATTAGTATATTATGCATATTATAATGTTTTTATTTTTCAATCGAGTTTCATAACGGTGGTCGATGGGTGTTGACTTGATTTTATTTTTACGGATATACATTAGAATTCGTTGACAAAATATTTGTCTTGTATCAAGAACATTGGTCTCTGAAAATAGCTTGTCACTGGGATATATTATGTTCTTCTTCAAAATTATTCTCAGAATTAATTGTGTATGATACTCAAAGTATATATAATATTTTCTGTTACACCTTCCGTAAGAAACCTGAGATTGCACAAGTACATAGTTTAGTTTTTTGAAGTTTTTTAAATCCAAGAATTCCACTAAGTACTTGAATTCTGTGAGTGGAACTCTTAATTTAATTTACCCCTACTCGATATGTAAATGCCATCTCAATTATTATTCCTGAATATTTCAAGTGATCTTTTTCTTCTATACGAGAGTTGTCTCCAATATCCAGGGTTTGAGTTTGGAAGGTGATTTGGGTAAGATGTGAAAGGCAAATTTGGCAAATATTTGATACACACATTGAGTTTTGATTACAATAGAATTCATTATATTCTGTATCATTGTAAATCCAAGATGGCCGCAACTATAAGGTGGCGGATTACATATCATTCCACAACTAGGCTTGACTAGTACTTTATTATAGTACATCATTGTTCTTTCTTCTTCAATTAAACCGTTTAACATATTTTTTTTCACTTATTTTATTTGCTATCCACAAATAATAGAGAGCTGTTTTTTTTCGGCATTTCATAATTTCTGGAATAAGTTATAAGTATGAAATTTAAAATACAAGAACAGTATTTGGAAAATAAAGAAAGTATTGCTACCTGAAACAGTGAAAACAAAATGATAATTAATGCAAAAAACGAAAAACACGAAAAAGAGTTAAAACTGAGCTACGTTTCGATTGTTAATATCCAGGACTGCGTAGGCCAAAAGGAGAAAGAGAGCGAAGGAAGCAGGAGTTGCAGCAACTATAAGTGCATCCTCCTCCTCCCCCACTCCACCTCTAACAACAAGGACACTTCTTGCGGCGGGCGTCAAGAGCTCCGCTTTGAATGAAGGCAAGGAATTGGCTGTCCCTGCAGGAAGCCGCGCAACGACAATCATGTCGCTGCACCTTCCAAAACTTTCGCCAAGGCCATCGGCAACCTCAAGGTTGCCAAAAAGAGTGTGTTCGGCGAGTCTTGGCCTACACCTGCCAAATGAAGGAGATGTCTCCTAGTGACCTGTCCACCTTCCTGGAAAGGACAGGATGGACAACTCCTCGGGAGGATGTACAATGGGTCACATGTGGCCTAAGTGCTGTGGGTCTACACTCACCCTCCCTACTTTACAGATACAGATCCACAATCATTTTCGGGTGTTAACTGGCCTATTATATATACTTTGTGACTATTTATAGGTCACTTGGGCACCATAGTTTAGTTCACATATACAATTTTTTCTTGAAAATATGACAATTTTTATATAGTCTACGAAAATGACCATCAAGTTGTCTTTCGATTCGTATTGTCACGTAGAGTTTCAGGGAAAGTTCGAAAAGGTGCTGAAAAAAATTTGTAAAAAAGGGAGATTTGATTTTTTTGAATATCTCGAAAAATGCGAAGGTAATTGATAATGTTCCATGATGAGTTTTACTAGTTCGAACTTCCATTGTCTAATATATAAAATGATTTGAAATCCCTGAAGCAACTAAAAATGAATAGCTGAAAATAACAATTATATTAAGCAAAAATAACATGAAATGATAAATAAAATACAAGTAACAATAGAACGATTGAACAAAAAATAAAAAATGAAGTATAAAAATATTAAAGAAATGAAATGAAAATGAAAATAAAAAGTTAAGAGATTCCAAACCACGTTAACTCACGTTTCGATTGTTAGACAATTGTAGATACTAACAATCGAAACGTCGTGAACTAACGTGGCTTCAATCTCTTAACTTAACGTTTCGATTGTTAGACAATTGTAGATACTAACAATCGAAACGCGGTAAACAAACGTGGCTTGGAATCTCTTAACTTAACGTTTCGATTGTTAGACGATTGTAGATAGTAACAATCGAAACGTCGTGAACTAACGTGGCTTCAACCTCTTAACTTAACGTTTCGATTGTTAGACGATTGTAGATAGTAACAATCGAAACGTCGTGAACTAACGTGGCTTCAATCTCTTAACTTAACGTTTCGATTGTTAGACGATTGTAGATACTAACAATCGAAACGTCGTGAACTAACGTGGCTTTGATCCCTTAACTTAACATTTCGATTGTTAGACGATTGTAGATACTAACAATCAAAACGTCGTGAACTAACGTGGCTTTGATCTCTCAACTTAACGTTTCGATTGTTAGACGATTGTAGATACTAATAATCAAAACGCGGTGAACAAATGTGGCTTGGAATCTCTTAACTTAACATTTCGATTGTTAGACGATTGTAGATACTAACAATCGAAACGTCGTGAACTAACGTGGCTTCAATCTCTTAACTTAACGTTTCGATACGAACAATCGAAACGCGGTGAACAAACGTGGCTTGGAATCTCTTCATTTTCGTTTTATTTCTTCATAATATTTATCTTTATTTTTTATTTTTTGTTCAACCGTTCTATTGTTACTTGTATTTTATTTCACAATTCTTTCATTTCAGGTTACTTTTGCTTAATATAATTGTTATTTTCAACTTTTCATTTTTAAGTATCCTTTCTTAGTTGTTTCAGGGATTTCGAATCATTTTATATATTAGACAATGGAAGTCCGAACTAAAGAAATTCATCTCGAAAAATATTCCAAGTTTTCGAATTTTCAAAAAGTTCCAAGAAGATCATCAAATTTGCAAAAATAACTATCGACTCAAGGAGCTATACCTCTATTATTCATAATTTTTACAGAGCCCAGAAACTAGAGCCAAAAACGGGTAGGCTGGCTTTCGCGTGCGGTGCGTCAATCTGACACAGCTACAAAAAAATATATTTTAACATATTAAATATGAAAATCAGTTTTGGAATATATCAATTAACAGTAATCACCGTTTAATAAGTTTGTATCCCAAATTTTACATTGAATATGTATTTGTTAATTAATAATTTTTCATGAACTGAAAGTTAATATGTAAACCATGATAATTAATAAACTGACACCTTAGAATTTCCTTCACTTCGTGAAGTTATTCTCAATAGAGTAGATCGCCGTTGCAAAAATTACAAAATTTTGATTTTCCACTTTTTTATTAACAATTGAAAATGAAAAAAGTTATTAATTTTTTCTCACAAAACTTCAATGTCTAATGGTTGAAAGCTACTTAATTTTTTTTTATTTTTTACTGTTGATGTTATAAACAAAAGTATTGTTCATTGGTAACACCCTTATTGATAGAAATTATGATTTTCAAAGAAGAAACGGTTCCTGAAAAAAAAGTTATTTGTTGCCAAAAATGCGTTTATTTATTAAGAATCGTTTTTTGTGACCATTTTTTTTAGAAATCATAAATTTTATTGTTCTCTGAGATTGAAATGAATATTTTTTTTGTTTTTCATTTCTATATTCAGAAAACAGTTTGTTATAAATAAATTGAGTTTTTCCATTTATTTTTTTATACTCAATTATGTAATAGAAGTAGCCATGTATGTTTTTATCTGGAATATTTCTTCTTTTTTTTGTAAATCTTGCAACATTATTATGCCTTGAAACTTGTCTTTTTCATCCCCTCTTTTGTTTTTAAAACTATAATAACCATTGCAGATATGACAATAATGCTTCATATCTTCTCTGTTTATTATCAATCAATTAACAATTTTCATTTTTTCTAGTTTCATATATTCATTCAAAAAAAAACCAAACCTAATTTTTTTTACTAATTTGTTTATAACTTTTGTAATTTTTTTCAGCGTCTTTTCGAACTTTCCTTTAAACTTTCTACGTGACAATACAAATCGAATGACACTTTCATCGTATTTTCCTGAGACAATATAAATTTTTTTTAAAGAAAATGATACATGTGAACTAAACTACCATCCATTCTCCTCCCGGTTTTCAAGTTTAGTGCACTAGATTTTGCGCTAGATTAGCGGCATCTATACTTTGCGTAACTCCTAGCCTAGCTGAATATGTCGTTGTTAAACATGTAAGCAGTTTCTTCAAAATTTCTCTCAAACTATTCTTACTCCTTGTGATGTTAGCTTTGGACCACTTGATGTTATGTTGGTATGTTCAAACATGCTAAGCTACTCCCAATATGCTGGTTTCTTCTCGCTGGATGCTTCTTTTGTGTTTAGCAGTACAAAATTTCAATGGCCTCTTGATTTCACCAACATAAGACTCACATGGTATCCGGTAAATGCAATTTTTGTAGTCGCTGCCTGCATTAGCTGGATTGGTTTTTGTGAAGCTGCTACGGAGAGTATTTCCATATCTGAAATAGGTTCTAATGTTATATTTAGATCCGATTCTTCTTACTTTCTCCAACAGAACGTTAATATAAACAAGTTATAACACGTGGACCGGCTGCTTTTCTTTGCTGAGCTCTCTTTTAGGATGATATTTTTCCTGATATAGGCCAACTCCTTGTTGAGACTTCCATTTGTTATCATAAAGACTGCATGCAAATATCGGTTGTTATATTATTTCTGGTATAACTTCTGAATCACTCGGTGTATACCTATAAATTACTATATTTTTCTACAGTATATTTCTAATTGATACCAAATATGGAAGGCAATTGGTATAGGACATTTCATTAAGAACTTTCTTCAATGCGCCACGTCTTCACTTGGTATATTTGGAAAAATGGTGAGCTGTCAATTGTGGCGAACTGGTGCTGTAAAAGTAATCACCTACGGGTCTTCCAACAGGGACTTGCGAACTTTGATAATTGATAACGGTCATCATGATGAAGCTATCAGTCAAATTAACTGTCATTCTGTCAACCCAGTATCATTAGTTTCATTTCCTGTATGCTGTATAAGTAGTGTCCACTACTTATACAGCATACAGTGCGGTACGTACTCCCCCTATTAATTTTTGTAGTGTGCAAAATCCGACAAAATTTTTAAGAAACTAAATCAATTTTAGCATTTTTTGACAAAGAAGAGACAGCACTGTTAACATAAAGGGTCTTCAATGCAAGTGTTTCTGATGATCTGATCTGCAAAATTAGTTGAAAAATTTCGAACATCTTGAAGTGTAGCTAGAGTTAAAGGAGCTAGAAAAAGTGTATTATGCAAGTTAAAAGAACAGGAAACACTTGTAAAGCCGTATACCTGAAAATATTTGTATACCTATATAATTGTATACCTGAGAAACAAGAATAAGAAGACTCCTCCTAAAGGGAATCCTGTAGTGTACTGAAGTACTGTGGTAATACAATAAGGAGTAGGAACATTTAGAAGTTAGGTCAGAGTTGAAAGTTTACCCTTCAAATTTCGGATTTCAAAATACAAAAATGAACACTGAAAATGGTAAATTAAAAGGTCAAAAGTCATTCGTGATTGACGTCAGCGTATCAAATCTCATTACGACACCATTAACCTGTCCATTCCTGGTAAATGAGATGCTGAAAGGGCTTTTATATCAGAAGTCACAAATTCCATATCCCTAACGTTGGATGAAAACAGTCCTTCAGAGGAACGAAAATGAACCATCAGATAGACCAATAAACCTTTCTGCTGCCAATCACTTCCGGATCGTGTCTAAAGCTTATGAAATATTGCTAAGTGTTATGCATGGAGTCATAGAAGAGTTTCGTGAAAATGTTCGAAGTAGTTCGAAGTTGACGAAGTAGTGATTGTTTTTGGTACAACTCCACAATGCCCCAAAGAAATTTTGACCAATAACATTCCGTCCCTAGCCAGAGGACACTATGAGAGACATCACCTCAATGAACTGAATAAGGCGCATCCGAAAGTTTTGAGACATATCTATTTGTCTCAGAGTTGGATCATTGACACATTTTTAACTTGTACGAACACTTATGTGTACCTTTAAAAATATATCACGAACAGCAGAGAGGAAAGTGTTTCCCAGTCAGTTTTTTTTCCGGTTAGACCGTTGATGTTTTCGTCAAAAGTGAAACATGTGAGAATTAATTTGTGTTCAAATAATCATAGAAATAGTGATAACTGTTGTCAGAATTTGATAATATATACTGAAGAAGATGACCATGTTCCATCAAGTCAAGAACAAGAATGTTGTGAAAATGCCGAGAACGAAGTTGTGTTGTTCCAGTTCAGAGATATCATAAAAGGCTTTACAGATTATTTTATGAACAAAAAGTCTGCTAGTGAAGGTGAAAATCAATAAATATCTTGCATGCTGTCATTGAATACATTTATTTTTTGAAAATTATAAAATTTATTTTCCAATTAGGTAATACAAATTATGATATTATGAATCGACAACAAAAATAACTTAGCGTTCCGGGGCGACTTGATTATTGATTTCAGTGGTGCATTTGCTTTTTCTGCTGCAAGAAAACCCGGTAAAACCTGCAACACCAAATCTGATGATCTTGATCTGCGAAAGCCCTCTCTTTCATAGAATAAAATGTGGGGTGTCTCCAGAGGCTCCAATGAATTCAAGACATCGCCAGAACACTTAGTGACACGACTAACGTCAAACCTACACCAGTCCATTTCGTCTTTGAGCAATGCTTAATAATGACTTGATTCTGCGCCAAAACCACAGTGAACAATGACTGCATGAAGATTATAACAGTGTTCTGCTAGATTCATGTTTCGAACCTTCATAAGAGTTTGGTGCTATTGTCAGAGGTTGACTAGTGTTTAAAGATCATCAGTGTTTTTATTAGATTGACTGACAGTTAGTTTGGCGCATATTAGGCAATACATTTGATCATCACCCGTTAGTTTTTCATATATATCGAAACGGTTTCATTGCAAAGCCATTGTTACTGTGCTTATCTTATCATGTTCTATCACTTTTCTTAAATATTTTAGGGGGTCCCTCTTTAATGAGCTTCCAGAAATTTTATGGTGAAATATTAAATTGGCTGGCAAATTTTGAATTTCTTCGGCAAAATACGTCAATGTTATAAATACATAAATACTATGTACCTTTTATTTTTTCCAATTTGTTCACTCTTTCCAGAATATGTTGAATGCTTCAGTGTTCATATTGAAGTTATTTTTGTACTAACTCGTGAATAAATTTTTTTAGTCAACTGATAAAATAAATTAAGTAACCGTGGTATCATTTGCATACTTCGAAATGTTCTATAAGTACTATGCAAATTCATTACCAGACAGTAGTGATCACGTTACAGCGGTTTGTGAGACCAGTAGGTATCTTCTGGGACAGGTACAATTTGGAGTTGAATGCGCATCATCATCTCATGTATATCTATATGTTAACAGATGCAAATCAAGCTGAAGTACTTTAGAACTCTTTATTTTATGTAGATCGAGTGTTGTCATAATATTTTAATAGCGAAGGGTTCAAGTGATCACACCGTGGAATTTTGTTCTAATATTCTGTAATATTTCTACACATCTTGTATGTAAAATATTCACTGATATATTTGGCAACAAAGGTGTAATATTTCTCATAATGGTTTTTTTCACAAAATTATCATAATATATGGCTCAAAGGAAAAGTTGGATATGGAATCTATTCACAAAATTTGCTAGACGTTAGTAGAAACCTTAAAATTTGGAGAAACTGTTGAACTAATTGAAATGTCGATGTAACCAAATAGAACGTTATGTATTGGGAGGTATTAAAAGTGATAGAGCAGTTTAGTTACTCTAGATTCCCATTCATACGCATAGCTTAGGCAAAATGAGAAGGCGAATAAATTTGCAACTCGTCCACCTTAAGCGCATAGTGAATTATATCCTCATTTCAAGCTAGTGTTCTGGAATAGACGGATTGTTGAGTACAAGAGGATGTGACTGTACCAGTGGGCATACTACGTTTCGGCTATACCTGAACCTCTTAAAAATCTTGGTTTCATGAGTTCAAATTTTCACCTCGAAGAATGATCATTACTTTGAACAGAGCAAAGAGTACTATTGGCTAACCAATGCGCATCTCCGAAAGATGAAAATCAAGGACCATGATAGCTGTGACTGTATTGACAGATTGTATTCATGGATTAAACTTCAGAGTACATGATTGGCGCATCATTGTGTAGCATTGAAGTACTGAGTGACTGGTGTCTAGTTTCCCGAATTTATATTTATAATACAGACAGGATTTCCCTTTTTGGACCATGTTGTCCAGATTCACTTTACTTTGAGCCCATTTGTCTCCTCAACAAGCAAATAATCCTTTGGCCGGATAGTCCCAGTAGCTCAGGCCACTTCCTGGAATGGGGTGGGATGAATGGGTACGTGAACAAACAGACTAGTTGAATTTGGGAAAATACCAATACACAAGAGATTCAAGAGAAATGAATAAAAAATGTCGATGAAATCTCACACAAACTGTTTTCTTCAAATTCAAAGGTGAGAGGCGCTTAATGAAAGACGCTTTAATTAAATTTTTACATTTTCCACATGCCATTTGCAAACTGACAAATGATAGTAATTATTCTAAACATCAAAATTAAATCTGCTGTAATCCATTCAACATCCACACAATTTACTAATACTTCTTAGCTTTCGGTAACAATTGGTAAGATTATCATCCAAATACGACATATATCGGACATATTAGAACTAAGCCAAATGGTAAAACAAAAAAAAGTCCTGTCAGCTGCTTTCATATATTTTTATGGCTTCTTATGCTTCCCGTGACTGAAAGTAATTTATTTCACCTATTCATCAGTTTCTCTCAATAATGGCTTCAAAAGATCAATCTCACGACGTCACAATTGAACAAATGATAAAATACCAAAACAATCAAAATAACGTATGTTCAACATTCAGTTATTCCGATCAGATGTTTATCGTTTGGGCAGCATGGAAAACTATGACGATTCAGTTCTTGGTACGGGAAAATATTACAAGACTGTTTTTTTCAAATTATTATTTTGGCATCGACTACTGAGGTCATTAGCCATTTTGTAATATACGATAACTGTTTATATTTTTTGAGCAGGTCTGTTGCTTTCAGAAAGTTCAAAACATTTCTTATAGCTTTGGTACTGAGCAAGTTCTGATATTATCCGGTAAGTTATATCGTTGTAGATCAGCTTTATATAGGTGTCATTCTAAGAGAAGGTGTTTAACCGTCATCAAAGTTTGACTGTTGAGCTTAATTTTTCTCCTACAAGAAAAAACTAAAAATCAGTGAAATCAATTGAATTAATTTATTGCATACTAGACATAACAGTTCAAATAAGTACATCATCATTTTTGAAAACTAATAAGATGAAATTAAATTCAAAGAAAATAAAAGCAATGATCCTGAGTACAAAATACAAATGAAAACCCGTTAACTACCAACATAAAAACAATTACAACATAAACATAGAAGGTGAAAATTTGGAATGGGTTAAGGAATTTAAATATCTAGCTTTTATGATAGATGATAGACTGTTTTAAAAGTCACAGCGATTACATCTCTAAAAAATATCAAAACAGCTATTCTTTCTATCTAGAGTATCTTTTAACATGTCTATCTTTTCCAAAATTACCATTTATAGGACGATAATACAACCCCACTTTGACTTTGTGCTAACTTAGTGTACCTATTGGATAAACACTGTTTAATGAATTTACAAAAACTTCGAAACAGGGGTATGAGAATCATCCTGCAATGCAATGAATATGTTCCAATTGATCTGGTTTCAAGAACTTTGAACATTAACGTAAATAAACTCTTGTTTCACATGACAATGTTGTTCATTTATAACATAACAAAAAAGTTAGTCCTGAATTATCTTAGTTCATTAATCACATATAATAATGAGATCCACACTTATCCTATAAGAAACGTGAATAATTTCCATAGTTCGAACTCAAAATGTAAGCTCAATGAAAACATTATTCTTCAAGGGCTTAAATGATTTCAATAACCTCTCAAATGAAGTGAAAAAAATCACCGTCTATAAATACTTTCAAAATTCGCCTAGATGAATTAATTTCACCACTGTACATGTGAAAAGATGAATTATGGTAGGCATGTGTGTTGCCTCATGTATACTGAGTGCACATGAGTATAATATGTGTATATTTTAATATCTGATTATTGTGACACTATAGGTGTATTTTTATATTTTGGCACTCTTTATTTATCATTAAGTATATTATAATATTATAAATATTATAAATGTATGTAAATTAGGATATTCCTATTTCAAAAAAGATTATTATTATTCTTAATAGAAGACAAGGATTTAAGATTAGGGTAGAAATTACTATCGATTCACTCAAAGATATAATAAAATACGGTGATGTGGTCACGGTAAATTTGCAGATTTGTCCTTTATCTAGTAACTAGCCAAAATTGAAATGATTAGTTAGTATATATATGCACGTTTACGTCAGACGCAATTTGATTTCTCATTGGATAGTCATGTTCCCGCATTTTCACAATTGTGATTGCCCGCATGAATAATCCACTCTTCCGTATTTGTTTCATTGCCTTGGAAAACCATTAACACCTGGTTTGATATGGCACCGTCAGAGTTGTGCGGTCAGCACGGCAGAAGGAGAAGACCAAGAAGAAGAGGAAGAGTGGTATAGTTCGAGGGTGCCGCCGTGACCGCGAGATGACCCGGATAACCCTGAAGGAATGTAGCTTCAGATCTGATGAATATAAGAAATAACATGCTAATGTCCGTTAATGGCCGATTCCGAAGTGTCTACTGTATTATCGAGTGCGATCGGCTGACGGAAGAATATTCTCGAATTTATGTCGCCGCATAGGTACGAAAACGGAAAGTTAGCGAGACAAATAGAAGATGAAATTGATTGGTGTTGCTCGATTATTTTATCTTCACTATACTGTTGCAGAGCTGGGTTTTGAAGCCGAAGCGGAATTTGATTAAAACAATAATTGAATAATTTTTTATAAAAGAAACGAAGTACACATACGTTTCTCATGGATCTGCTTTCCGCCAATATACAACCAAACACAACTTCTGTGTTTAAAACAAACTCTAAGTAAATACGCATCAGAAGATTAATATATACATACCATATGATGAATATAAATTAGTATGTAATTCTCCCAATATCGTAGGTCCACAGCTCTTCACTAATTACCGAATTATATTACAGAATCCCCTACCTTCAATGTTTTTAAAAACATATTGAAATATATGTTCGAAAAGAAGTGTATTTATTCTGTGGATTACTTTTTGTCCGAAACTGACAAAAAAAATAATGTATATTCATCCATTTCCTAATGTATTTTCATTGGTTAAAATGATTTCTGTGTATCCGACGAATCCCATACAATGTATGT
>WOGP01005359.1:0-13211 GCA_015342065.1 Leptinotarsa undecemlineata | reverse complement strand
AAAAAATTCTTTCGAAACAAATACTTCTATATGAACACTGAATTATACAGAATATACTTTTCTCTACTCAGTTTGTATTTCAAACATTCGTTGTGGAATAAAAATCCACTTTTGCAACAATCTACTAGACCGCATTGATCGAAGTGAGGTTCCTTACGGTATTTTCTGAGACCTGACTCAAGCTTTCGACTGTGTTGATCATGATATCCTTATATCGGAGCTATGGTTTTAGGGGTGTTGTTCTCAGTTGGATTGAGTCTTTCATTAAAAACTAACCACAGTTCCAAATATTCCAGTAACAACATATTGATAAAACTCAAGTCATAAAAATGATTACATCAACATTACAAATGTCACTTAATATTAATATAAATAAACAGAAACAAATAATTAAATATCACAGATGAAGATTAACGAGTAGAATCTAATATGTAATATTGAAGTTAGTGGGAAGCTAAAATTTGATACAGACTGAAAATGGTTTATTTTTCGATGAATTCTTGTAATGAATATGGCTCAATGTCACACAACAGATCGAAAACACGTTTCTTAAATATTTGTCTTGTCCTATCTTCTTGCGCTGAGTTTTTCAGTTTGGATTTCTATCGGCTGGAATACTCATGTCTATATTTGTCATCTTCAAAATTCGAGTTGTTCTCGTTTACAAAAAGTACACAAACATAAATATATATAGCATATACAGTAAGCATTTTGTTACCCTTGAAGTCAAGTGTCTGTGTAATTCATATTGAACATTGATTTCAATATACGTTTCTGCATTACGAAAATACGTCCCTGTTGTGTACCTCATAATTCAGTTTATCATCTATATAAATTCCTAACAGTTTTGTACTCGTTGAAATATCTAGTCTTTCACTACTGAGCTGAAAATACTCCGGAATAGAAATATTCATGTGAACAGTTTTGAACAAGATGCAGTCTGTTTTAGATGTTTTTAACAATAACTTGTTGGTATTGAAATATGTGGTATTGAAATATAAATTTAATATTCACTACTTCATCCGTGTCAACTAGCCCCTAAAAGCAGAACTTTTCTTAAAACTTGCAGCAACGATGGATGCCAATAGAATTTTTCTTGCGCATTGAAATCAGAGAAAAAGGAATCGAGTAACCAAATATAATTCAATTACGATGTGTTTTTTCCGATCTCACACCATCAACTATGAGAACATGCAAATCTATGCCTGAAAAGCGTAGCGAACGTTCTGGTAATAAAATCAAGAAGGCTTACGATACAGAAGTGCAAGCTTACATTATTTATTGTCTGTTAGTTACTTCACCGCAAGTACACGGGGTGCCTGTAAGGACAACGATTTATAACTGGCCACACACTATGATCCTGCGGAATTTTTAACGAATCATATACGCTAACTTCGATTTATTTTAACACAACGTGATATATATCGATAAGGGAATACAACGAAGATTGGTGTTGTTGACTGTATCGAATCCGAAATGAAGAATGCGTTTTCATTACTTTACGATTATTTCCAGATGATTTGCGCTCAATGAAAAAATTCCTGTTTGCCAAATCTCAGAAATTATGGTTTATTGATATAAATTGGATTGATGATTAGCAATATCCTTCAAAAGGTCATTTTATTAGCTCAACATAACTGACAACTCAATTGATTTGCATAGATACAATGAGAATTTTGAAAAAAAATTGTCATCTAACCCAAATTAGAGATAATAACCTAATCAGTAAGTGATTAAATATTTTTGAAAATACAGCGTATCATTTCAATCATCTTCAGTAATTTGCTAATCACCTATTCAGTTTTAACTCTTCATTGGATTGAATTACATTAATGTCCAATGATTAGCAGATCAACGTTCGATTACTATTTTAACGGAATATCAATATTACTAGTCACCCTCACAGTGTTCCAGATTCCACGACAACCTGTAATAAGATTTTTTCAGCTTGAACCCCTCGTCAGATAAGGAATAATGAACATCTTGAATAATTATTGAAATAATTTCTGAAGTGAGTTTTCAAAACAATTTTTCATTGAATTTTGATATTTATTGTATGTTTGCTGATTCTTTGAATGCGTAATGAACGGCTGATAACTTAGAAAAAGATGCATCAGTGTTGAATATAAAATTCAAATATCTGTTAAACAAGATAAAAAAACCTTTCATTCCATTTGGAAAAATGTTGGTAGCGCCCTTTTGATGAGTGTTATGCAAATTCTCTCTAAAACAATTAAAATTAATGTCTTTTCACGTAATTTCTATCTAACTTCAATATCGATTGAAAGTTCAAAGAGAAAGGGGACTTTCAACGTCCGATTTGTATAATTGATTAAATATATTTCCACATGAGTATGGTTCAAGAATTAACGGAATTAATTTATTTGGTCTTACTTGTTTTACGACATTCACCTATTTTATTTTAACAATTCTGCCACTGAAAAACGTATGTGGTATTCGAAAAGATGAAACTCATTAATGGCCAAATTTTAATTTATATCCGAGTGAGAGAAATGTTAAAAGGTCTTCAATTCAAAAATATTTACAACCTACTTAAAATTTTAAAACCAAATTAAAAAAATTTATCGGCCATTACTACACCAGCCCTTGCAATAAAAACAATGCAGGTATAACAGATTAGAGTACACAAATGATTCACTAATCAAAATTATATGACCAATAATAAAGTGATAACTATCTATTTTATGCTTTTTGTTTCAAGAAAGAATAAAATCCGGAGTCATGAATTTTTATTGGGACGAGACTAACCTTTTTTCTTGGTAGTCTTTTTTCCACTAGTAATTTACGAAACAGGCAGGCTTCGAGGAGCAACCATTACTTGTCGATACAAATCGAGATAGCCGTGAATAGTCGATTGTTTTATCGGGGTTCAGGGTAATAATCATTAGTGAACAACTGGAGAGAACATCTGAAAGACTGAGTTCTTCAATCTGATAGTCATTTGGTCACCATGTTTTTACGTGTTAATGCCACTTTCGATTTGTTATTGGAACCCCAATGAAGCACAAGAAGCTATAGAAAGACTGTTGCCCATTGTTCTTACTTTGGCAAGTTGTGCCAACTTTCCACCTCAAGAAAGCGTGTACTTTCAAACTCATCTATATCGTTTCGTGAGGTTGCACTCAATAGCTGGGCTGTTTCAAAAACAGTATTTGTTATAAGATTATATCAAGCTTTCAGTATATTTCACACCTTCGTCAGTACAATTACAATATGAAAATTACGTATCGTTCAAACATAAATATGAAGAACTTACTTACTAACTTAAGAATATAATATGAAATGGCCTAAACACGAATAAAAAAAATATCTAACCACATTTACAAAATTTTACAAAAAATGTCAAACTTGAAAATTATGAATATCAAATACTAGATTTATCGTTGTTTTCATCATATTTTAATAGAAACGTGAGAAATTTTGCTAGATTTCCAATAATAGTACTTTCATTCATTGTAGGTTAATAGTGATATATATGTACCATTTTCAAATATATTTATCTGATTGAATGGATTTCTTCTTCTGAACTATGTAACTTAAATTGGTGCCTTTTTTTGAGATTATTGTGGAACACATCAAACAATTTTGGTGTCAATTCGTGAATATATGGAAGCGATATATACAAGATTCCCTCGGTCCATTGCTATCAGGACAAACAATCCTTCGAATTGCTCAATTTTTTTTCGCAGTCATATCGATAAATACTGTCTTTTGAAATGAGTTTCTTGCATACTGGGTGATTCAGTCAAGCGTGGCCAACTAAAGTTATATTTTTTTTCAATGAAACACCCAGTATATGAATACGTCATTCGATTCCATATTTTTTCAGGTCTCTAAGGAATTTTTGTTATCGAATTTCCATTCTGGAATTGCCAAGTTATTCTAGAAAAACCTATTTTACAGACAATATGTTTTTAATTCACATCCCGCATGTCTACAGCAACTGAGTGAAGTTTTTTAGAAATAGTTAGTGAATATCACTAAGATATTTTCAGAAATCTCAACTTTCGGAAACGATATATAGGGTGCTCGGTAAAACCGGTCAAGTTTCATTCATTTTCAAACAGACTAAATTCAACTTTTTCAAATGCAACACCCTGAATTTTTTCATTTATATGAAATTTTTCCATATTTCACTACATTTTTCATCAAAGTATACTATATAAAAATTATACCCAGTTCTATTATGTTTTAACCACAAAAAATTCATTAATTTACGTTCACTTACTCAAAATTTTTTCAATATGAACAATAACGCCTAAATTTTTTATTGAATAGAAGAGTCCAAAATATGTTCAAAATGGCAACCATTTTCTGCAACACATAATGTAAGTCTTTTTTTAAACGAATTCTCCACGTTCCAGCATATCATTTGGGATTTCTCTGAAAGCTCTAGTAATTCTAATCAATATATGTCTTCTATAGATGTTGAAAGAGTTTGGTAGATAATCCATTTGATATACCCCATAAAACAAATCTATTTTGTTCAAATCAGGTGGTCTGGGTGGCCACGCCACATGCCCACCTCAACCTATTTATTTTTATTGAAAGGATAATTATGGTATTGCCGTACCTCAGTCTTGTAGCCACATTCTGAGTCGTGTTCTATATGGAACCCCGTTCAATAAATTCGAAAACTCATGCCGAAGAAATCTTACATATTTTTTTTTATAAAGATGCCCATCCAAAAATACGGACCGATAACTCTTTCACCGAGAATTCCACCCCAAACATTTAGTGACCAACGTTGTTAATGATTCAGGCAACGAAAGAAAGAGGGGGTTTTCCGTTTCGTTATAATATATGTCATGCCGATTCAGAGTTCCATTATTACGAAAACAACACGAAATCGAAAAAATAAGCCTCCTGATTGATCTTTTCTAAGTCCCATAGGCACAATTGAAAACGTTTTTCAAAATCTTTCCCTTTTGACTCAATTGCATGTGGTAAGGATGTAATTTGCTTGCTCGTGTCATTCGAGACACGTTTGTATGAGAAAATCCTAATTACCTGCTCAGGTCTTGGGTACTCACATGGGGATTTTCAACAAGGTGAAAAATTTGGAACGTATTCTCATTTGCCACAGGGCAGACACGTTCGAATTTCTCGTGATTGACATTACCAGTCCTTTCAAATCTTGTTTTTGGAGCTTGAAATGCTCTTCCATCTGGTTGTCTTCTATCGGAGAACTTTGTAAATCGTAGATGCAAGGAGGCAGTTTCCGTGACTTTCCCCCAAAGCATAGACCATTTGCACCATATCTTCCAATACATAATTCATAATGAAAATGATTCAATCTACACGCGAAAGAAACTTCAACACATGGCGTTATTGACAAAATTCGAGATTCATTTTTGATGTCAGTCATGGATAATTAGGTTTTTCAAGTGAGTTAGTTTATAAGTGATCATTATTTTGAACATTGATATGAGTATTTGGTAGGCTATCCTTTAAAGACAAAAGTATAACAACAAAAGTCTGTTAAAAAAATAAGGTGAATTTTGATTTTCCCTAAAAAATATTCATTCATTCGAAAATTTCTATTTTGTTTTCTTCAAAGTAGTCCACCTCAGATATAATACACTTGTGCCAGCGTTTTTCCAATCTTCGAAGCAGTTCTGATATGCCCTTCTCGGTGTGTCCTAGAGCTCTCCCAGCGATTCAGTTTCCATCTCCTCAATTAAGCAAAACGCCATCCTTTTATGGGCCCTTGGAACAGAAATAAGTCGCAAGGGGCCAAATCTGGTGAATACGGTGGCTGAATCATGATTATGGTGTTGTTTTTGGCCAAAAAATTATGAACAACGACCATGTGGCAAGAACGCCTGATTCACTACGTCATGGTAAGCGAAGAGAACAATAAGCAAAACCTTGACATTCGATCGAACTTGGCATGTTATCTTTGGTCTTGGCTCTCCATAGCTCTTCCATTGGGACGATTGGAGTTTCGACGTCATAACAATATATCTATGATTCGTCACCAGTTATGAACCTCTGAAGCAAATCTGGATCACTGTTGACGTCATTCAACAAATTTTTTTTTGAGAAAAAAATACAAGTACTACAGAAAACTCCTCAAGTAACTTCAAAAGCGGTCCCTGTGCGGAAGTGGCGATTTGAATCGCTGAAGATTAAATCCATTTGGAAAAACACTCTCTTGAAGTTTGGTTCACATAAACGCAGTTCTCCAAAGTAAAGAGTTCTTAAACAGTGGAGTTCGAGGTGTACTGAGTTGAACTGCTCTTGGTAGAATCAAATGTGCAAAGTCACACACTTCCCGTGAAAGTTTCTATAAAAGGAAAATAAATCTCCAACCTATTTTCGATATTCCAGACTATCAGAGTTGCATCCTGAACAATGCTTATGCAAGGTTTTTTTACTTAAACTTCAGCAATTTTGAAACGATCTTTACTGCCACGCGCTTCTTGTCCAACATGAGCTCATTGATATGTCGGCATCCTCAGCAACTTCTCCATAACAATTCTCTTAAGTTTCTCAATATTTTCATCAGGCAAGGGTCGTTATTCACATCTTCTCGACTTTCTGTAAAAAGCTCACACCACTTGTAAACATTTTTCTGGCTCAGAAAACAATCACCGTATGCCACTGTTACCATTTCAGAAAAGTGAAACTTTGAACATATGTTCGAGACGAGAGTATCAATATAAAATAATCAAAAATCGTTAATTGAATGTATGTAGTTGGCAAAATTAGAACATTTACATTGCTTTTTAAACAGTCTACGTATGCCACTGCGGACTTTGCTGTAGACCTATAAAAGAGGTACAATATGTAGTAAATTTTTATGTAAGATGGCTGCGGCCATCTTGAATTTGCATCATTTTTGAAGTGTACTACTATTCTACTAGTCAAGCCTCGTCATTTGATACCAATATTGAGGTAGTTGTGAGAAACAATATGGAAACCGCTATTTTCTGCGGCCATCTTGGATTTACAATGATACAGAATCCATTGAATTGTAGTGTCATCAAAATTGAAAGTGTGTATCAAATTTCAGATCGATTCGTCAACCGTTCGGTAGTTTTTAAATTCATTGCGTTCAATCAGACAAACAGACGCGGCGGTGGGGCGATGTTTCATAATATTTAGTAATAGTAATACGTGATGTTATATTGAGATAATCTCAACAAATTGGGTTTGTGTCTATAATAACTTCAATTTGTTTTTTATTTGAAAGTTAATTTCGAATGCTTTGATTCAGTGAATATATTCATTATCATCTGGGTAGAGTGTTACATGTGAGCTATAAATATCATTTCCCTTTTACATTTTATCATAATCCCAATCTAGGCATTTTCTAAAACAATGAACTTTTTCTATGTTCCAGTTCCTTCCTGAGTTCAGTTAAAATCCGATAAAATACAAGTTATACTTTCAATCATGTTGTCAACATCGATGAAAAGTAAAAAGTAAAGTCATGCACCCTATCATACCCTAAGAGTATTTCCTTTAATTGTGGATTTTCCCAACAATATGATTTTTTCATTGTTATATAGACAAATAGAGGTATAAGGTCACTTAACCTATAATTGCATCCCGTATTACACGTAAAAAACAAAAATTATAGTCGAATAATAAATCTGAGGCTAATATGAGAACATTTTGACAACAATTTGTATTAATCACAGATTAGTATTCAGTAAACTTAAATTGAGGTGACGGTTTTGATAAATACGCTAGCTTCAAAGGAATCCAATCAAAGAATTATTTGTGAGTAATAACTTAATTCGATGAGCAAGCCATGACATTTCGAGTTCTAATTATGAAATCTCCGAACTATTTATTTCACTACCAGTGGATGTTTGTAACATAATAAATTTGGCATATAAAGTTAAGTGAAAGAACCCATTAGCGGTGAATTATCGTACGCAGCTTTCCAATTTAATTTGGAAAATGTATATTTCTATTCGATCTAATAAGTGAATATAAATCCATCAGTTCGAATAGACGCAGATACTTGGCAATCATTCATAGATATATTTTTGTTCGTTCAGTAAACAGGATGTGGATAAAATGGTGTTACCACGTATCATTTAATCAAGTAATTGGTATATACTTTTCAATAGGACGATGTACCATGTGTGGAGTTCAAAAGTAATCAGTGGAAATATCAAACACCCTTTTCAAGGCAAGGTGGAGAAAATCTTTCCAAAAATGACTTATAATCAGTCTTTCAACATTTGTAAAAATTTCATGAAAAATATTAGAGTTGTACACTGAAATGACTCCTAATTTTTTCAACAGAAGCTTGTTGAAGTTTACCTTCAAATTTAAGATTCCATGAAAAATCTAAGGGTCTGGTATTAACAGATCTTGTAGATTTGTTGTATACTTGAACAACAACTGAATGATCTATTCACTACACACACATGTCATTTTCAAGGATATCGTGAATTTCCACATGAAAAATATATTCATAATTATTATTGAAATGTAAAACTGGAATCTGTGGCATAAAACAAATCCAAGAAAGTGAAGAAAACTGTTGTCTTCATCTTCTGAAGATGAGAACTTGGTTGGTAAAACGCGTGTCTAGAACTTATTGGCGAGTTGATAATAGTATTTCCAAGTTGAATAATTCCAATGCAATTGAATGTGATCGTTATTTATTGTTTCTGACCTTCTGTTGAAAGATTAATATATCAGCTGCTATTCACGACTGTAATTCTGAGAAAAAGAGACATACATTTCAACTACGAGGTAAACTTTGGTCTATCTACTGACATGTGAACGAGTTGGCACGGTTCTGATGCAATAAACTCATGCACTTTTAACTCAGCAAGTGGCACTAAATTTACGCTGATTTAGTAAACTGCATCGCGAGGCTAATTTTTCATTGATCCCATCAACGCTGATTCAATATTATAAAGTGAAGGTGAAAGAAAAATGTTTTTTTCTGAAAGATAGTTAATGGTATTTTAGTGCGTATTTGTTTTACATGTGAGCACTGGTAAATTAGTTCTCCAAATTATTATACTTTTCCAGATAATACTGTGCAAAATAGTTATAATATTTTTTTAATATATGCGTGAACGTACAGCCAAGTGCCGTGAATTACTTGAATGGAATTGATAATAATTGATAAATAGATAAACAGACTATTTATTCAACTACGATACATACTGTTTGTAACAGGTCATATGAATATACAATCTTATTCTAACACTATATTGTGAACATCTACACATACACATACATATGTATCAACAAATTGTTGAAAAACAAAATAGTAAAACAATAATGAATATAGCACAAAGAAATCATTTCAAAAAGATGCTGATAATATCGTAAAATTTCAACAAGAATTATATCTCAAATACCCAGATTATCAATTACCAATCTTTCGAAAAACGAAATAGTAGAACAATATAAATATAAGTCTCACAAACAAATCATTTCACAAAGAGGCTGACAATATCGTAAAACTTCAACAACAATTATATCTTCAATACCAAGATTATGTTATGTTTTTTCCGTTAACCAGCTATCGCACCCCTACGAACGACAACCCTCAGAACTCGAAAATTGTGCCAGCTAAAGACAAACGAGGTCTTACCTTTTAATGTGTGATTCCTAAGACGGATTGGGTGATAGCAAGTGAAAATCGAGTGTGCATCCTGGGGCTAGAACCATCGACTTACAAATCGGCCGATTGAGTAAGTGAACAAAGCACCCACGTCGAACCATGCAGCTACCGACCGGCATTGACTTCTTATGTATTATAATTATATACAACTATAATAATATCGAAATTCAGTTTTTAAATACTCTTCTGCACTGTAGAATCATCTACAATTAATATACAATAAAGGGACTGCTCCCAAATACCAGATCTTCAACACTCTCCCCAGAGAAAATTGTGAATGTGGAGTTGTGAGATGGGCTATACCAACACTTATTGAATATTTGAGGGTCAGTGCTTTAAGTGAAATAATCAAAGACTACATGCAACTAATATTTGTATGGAACAAAATTGCTTCCAGTTCAACAATTGATTCTACAGACAGCACGAAGGAAAAGCATGAGAAACCCATTGCTCCCTTTATAGCTGATCTATTCAATGAATTGAAAAAAAAGAGTTAGATCACTTCTAATGGACTTGAAAAGGATATATAGATAATGTATTTGCGATTTTTGACAGAAATAAATCTGAGGTAGGGGACCTTGAACAACGCATTCTCGAGTATTAGTTTTACAAATGTAAATTTTCTTAGTGATTGGGAGTAGCTAGTAACTAGAATTTGATGTCTGTAGGTAGAATACAAGTACTATTAGATATGTTTCTGATTATTCAGCTTATTGTCTGAACTTGCTTGTCCATACGATATAAAAAAAATTATAAAGGGACATAGCTGGAAATAATGGACAAACTTTAAATATGGTGTAAAAATTGATTGGAAA
This sequence comes from Leptinotarsa undecemlineata, assembly GCA_015342065.1. Taxonomy (NCBI): domain Eukaryota; kingdom Metazoa; phylum Arthropoda; class Insecta; order Coleoptera; family Chrysomelidae; genus Leptinotarsa; species Leptinotarsa undecemlineata. The sequence goes on along the minus strand of WOGP01005359.1, from coordinate 2,768 downwards.
ACGTAAATTTATTCCAGTATAAACTAGTTTATGCTTGAGGAAACTATTGTATAACGAAATACTTGTCGCGGTTTTTGTAAGACCCTTTATAGTGAAAATCATACAATAACCTGTTAATATGGATTTTCATCAAGTATCGCCCAGGTCTATTCAATTTTATTAATCAAGAAACACTAACGAATCAGACGGAATATTCAAAAAGGTCAATTATTCAAAAACACTCAATTGTGAGATTTTTACTGAACAGTGTTACAAAAACGGGCAAAGAAGTTATTGTATGGCAAAACACGTGTTGCGTTTTTGTAAAACGTTTTAGTGAAAATCTCACAATCAGGTGTGTCCTGAATAGGCTATGGATTTTCAATCAAGTACCGGCCTATTCCATCATATGTCAAAAAGTTAAACGTGATATGAGCTTTAGAATCGGCTTGCTATATTTACAAATATAAATATATAAGGGGACCCTGAAAGTGTTGGGAAAAAAGTTAGAAATATAGAAAATAAGATGTAAGGACTGTTATTGAAAGGTATATCGATTACATTAAACGGGCTATTGAAACCCGTTTCAAAGGACATGAGGGTTATATTCTATTTTGGAACCTATCACGCCTTGAAGAATGGCCATAGAATAAATAAACACTGTCTAAAATTGTTGAGATCCATGCCACTGCCACTTGTCCTTTCGATGGTGAGATTTTGGCTTCACTTCTCTATCTTCAAACAGAAAATGTGGCAAAATTCCGAAAGAAGTAACAAAATAATTAATTTCAATATGAACTTTTCAAAAGGATGTGTAGATCATGCATGACGTTACTTTCAGATACAAACTGAAAAAAAGCTCTGAAAACAACAAATTTCATAAGAACATTCAATTACACGAAACAAAAAAGTATTTCTAAAATAATTATTTTCATATGAACATGAATTGTATGAAAAATATGTTTTTTCTATTCAGTTTATACTGCAAATATTCATTATGGAACTGAATCAGATATCATACCCAGGATTACTAGATACACAATATAGTGTATAAAGAGATACCATTTCACTTATATGGAACACTATCATTCTCAATCGCGGACTTCAAAGGTTCGGAACAAGACATTTTTCTTGATACCTCATCAGCACCATTCCGGATAGCATTACAAAATGAAGCACTCGATTCAATAATAACATTTCGACTTTATGTGACGGATTAGTTAAATCTACTAATGTATGAAGATGGATAAGTAGAAAGCCAAGAATGTTCTTTCTCAAAAACCAATTTCTCCTAAAAATATACCTCATTCAATTTGAACTTTTTAAAAAATCTGGAAATAGCAGAATATGTGGTATGAGATTTATGAACAGTAAGAAAGATCCTATTCCAAATGACGGATTGTTTATCTTAATACGAATCACTCTTTCAGAAATTTCTCACCGATTTATACCCAACAATTCATCGATTTGTGTCTTGAAGTGAAAATGTACCTTTTCAGATCAATAGACCAGCTTTAGAGTTAGGAATCAGTCTACTTCATTTCCTAAAGGCACCAGCTTGTTTGAAAAGCGCTTTGAGAATAGTGTCGTTGTTCTGGTGTTTGGGATTCGTTGCACAGATAGAGGTTTCAGTCTCACTTTTCGATATAGTTTAGACTCCTTTGCCGTGTTGATCACGTGACAAATTTCAGTGGCTATCAAATGAAATAATAGTAACTAATTATTTGAATATTGGTCATTGTTGAGGATGCTAGATTTCGAAGCAGATTTCTTGTGTTTACCAATTTGTGATCAGGTCTAGTGGAAGCAGTGTTTGTGTTTCACGTCAGAGGTTCCAGTTTTACTCTTGAGTAGAAGTATTGATCATATTCATCCATAAGTGAAATATTGACATAATATGCTTTCCCTACTCTCACCTAATGTAATTCATAATCACTCAAAACCGAAGGACCAGGACAGTCCAACCAATTTCGAATATGTATTCAGTTTCTTCAGGTATTTAAGGTATTGTATGTTTCAATTTTAATCTAATTTTTAATTCGAAGAATTAGACTGAACATTTTATTCAAAACTTCAATCGAGACTATTGTTCAAATCTATTAAACAAACATTGATTGTGATTTGGTAGTTTCATACGGTAAGAGAGTGGTTTAACAAAACCAATAAGATTATCTAGTACAAAATGCTTATTGAAATGGTTAGTCTGGATTGAAGTCTTTGGCGAAACAGCCGGAAATTGAAGTCTTCGACGAAACAGCCGGAAAAGTCCAAAGTCATGTGATTTGTTAAACTGTATATTGGTTTATCTTTATTATTTTAATACATACAATCAGAAAATGAGTATTCACCATTTTTTTTATTTCACTTATTTGCTGAAATTCAGTTTACATGTTTTGCTTTACTGATTTTCTAGCTAGTTTCCAGTTGTTTGGTGAAATATATAACTTGTCAATGACTACACTTTTCAGTAGAAAATTGAGACTGAGGATACCCGAAACTCATTTTTGGGTTTTTTGTGATTTATATTATGATGATACTCCTCACCATTGATAGTCATCAGGGTGATGAAATGTAATCTATTATTATTATTGTTTTTTTGTATCTTATTTTTGTATTTTTCATTCCTTTTCTTGACTGATGGGTGGATGTTAGAAAATTAATTCTGAGAGACATCCAGCAGTATACATCTCAATCATTCTGAAATTTATTCTATCAAACACTGAGCAAAATATCAGTGTAACCCTAATAATTTATATATTATATGATTTTTTAAGAACTGTCTTCAATTT
>WOGP01005358.1:0-13211 GCA_015342065.1 Leptinotarsa undecemlineata | reverse complement strand
ATGTGTTCGGCTCATTTTAGGAATAAGGCGTAGACGACGAGTTTCACATAGATTGATGGAATTAAAATGGCTGAATATGAAACAGAGGCGTCTATACAATTTTGCTTGTCTGGCACACTAAGTCCTAATTTCCAGGAAACCATTTTATTTGATGGAAAAAATATCATTCAGAGATGACGTTCACAATATCAACGTGAGATTTAAAGGGACTATAAATCCACCTCTCCATCGCACTGAATTATTCAAGAAATCGTTCTCCTATCAAATATCTAAAATATATAATGCCATTCTAGCTAATTTAAAATCAATGAATATCAATACTTTCAAGAAACATTATAAAAAACTTCTTCTCCACCAACAACTGAGTTGAGCACAGGTTCATAGTTATTTATAGTCATTTCTCTTTTGTTTATTATTTTTATTTCTTTTATATTCATTCTTATATATTCTTATGCTTGATACTTTTGAAACTACGAGCATTAATCATTACCTTTGATTTTTTTTTCCGGCTTGAGAATAATAACAGGGGCTGCCAGCAGCTAATCTGATCTTCGGCCTTTTCCCACCTTGTTGAATAGTCTGTATTTCATTTGAGTTTATTATGATGGGAAATAAAGACCTTTATTATCATTATTATTATTAATTTCGGTAGCCACATGATTTCAATTTATTTTATCTCAATTGTAGCTATAAACTTGAGAGCCATAACATTTTCAAATAGAGAGTGAGGAGACCTTTCAAATAACATATCACAAACGGATACTTCCTATTGAAAAAATTAGGGGTTATACCTATCATTCGAGGGGGGTTGAAGGTAGGGGTGGTATTTTTACATTGAAGAATGTCAAATTATAATTTGACGTGTTAACGTTTTTTTTTTAAATGTGTACAGTAACCGAAATAATGAAATTATTCCATTTAGCTTTTACACACTATATAATTTTTGAGAGATTGATTATACCCTGAACAGTGGCACTGAAAAATTTACAAGTGTATCCTAGGGATTGATGAGTTCACATAAATATAATGACAGAAGTTACTCAAAACAATGTTTATCAAAGAAAGTCAGGGAAGAATTTCCGAAAATCATTGGGAGTATAGTGATGCTTATTTGGAGATATATAACTTTTTTCACAAATCAAAATTTTATATTCATGAAACTGTTGTACAGTTCAAGTTGTCCTCAATGTAGTAAGTGTTGTATTCAAGAATCTTGAACAATGAAAGAACACATCAATCAAGCTCTGCGAACTCACGAAAGCCTTCGACTATATTATTCATGCAACCATTCAGCACCCTAAATTTACCGACGATACTACATTTATCTATTCAGATATAAAACTATAGAGTCTTCTAACAGGGACTTACGAACTATGACAATTGAAGCTAGATCTATCAAATTAGTTGTCATTTATTCAATTTGTTTTGCTAAATCACCATGGACGGATATAGCATTCAACCACACGTGCAAATACTGGAAGCGTTTCATAAAAATTGGTGTTCTGTTCGGGCAACCTATCGCGCACTGCGCCCATTTTACGGTCACCATAATCGTTCTACCAAGAAGATTATTCGCAATTTGGTGGTCCACTGGTTCAGTAAATGAACGACCTACATCCGTACATCCACGAAACGTAAGATCTGCCAAAAACATCACTGATGTCTGTGAGAGTATGCAGGAAGTAGTCGATTTCGCGTCGCTCATAAGAACTCAGCCTTCCGCAGACCACAGACACGAATTTTGCGTAGTGAATGGGGCTTGCACCCTGAACTGAACTGAAGGTAAACGACCATAGACAACGACGTATGTTCGCTGCATGGGATCTGGAGCAGTTGGCAATTGACTTTGATTTCCATCAAAAAATTATAATTATTTCTGGATTAATAGGTACGTGAACAAACAAAATTGTCAAATTTGGGACGATAACAATCCACATCACTCCATATTTCTTTGGGAAGGACATTGGCCAGGCCATCACTGCTAACGGCGAGCACGATGCTTCACTGCCAACGGTGAGGTCGATGATTACCAACTTCTTCAGACCTGAATTTGAAGATCTGGCTACCAACGACATGTGGTTTCGATAGAATAGCGCTATGTGCTACACAGCTCATGCCATGGATATTCTCCGTGAGTGATTTGAGGACATGGTCATCTCACGTGGAGGTGATGTGAGCTGGCCACCAAGATAGTGCCATATGACCACGTTAGGATTTTTCTTGTGGGGTTTTATTAAGTCGCAGGCATATGCGAATTAGTCACATACCACAGCCAACATAACCCATGCCATTGGTCAAATTCATCCTGCTTTAAACACTAGAGACATGGAAAATTTGAAGTTTCGGATTGGACCTTTGAATGAGTTCATGTTCCACACATAATGGCATTAATAGGTCTTTCCAATGGATGAAAAATGTCCATGATATCTCACATTCAAATTTGAAGATAGGAAACACTTAACAAAAATGTCCAATGAGTGGTTTCTGGCAAATGGTCTCAAACTGAATAGTGTGAAGTCACAATTGTTAACATCATATCTGATATTGAAATTGTTGAATTACTTGGTATAAATTTTGGTATGTCAAAGTGAGCAGCTTGAAAATAAATTATCTATTACAAATTTAATACATTGTCAAATAAAAAAGGTTGCTTAGCACGTTGAAAACAACACATTTTTCTGTCTTTTATTTACTCATAAACTATGGTGTCCTCCTTAAAGACGATGCTATTGGTGCTGAAAAAAATTTTAGATTACAAAAAAAAACAATCAGAATCATTGCCGATGCTGGTTTCCAGAGAACTGCAACTCAATATCTATCCAGTAGAGAATAATACATTTTGCGAACTTCTATCCAATGTGCTTATTGAAATTAATAAAAAATCGAACTTTAAACAAATTTTAAACAGTTTTTTTTAAACAGATCTACACATATAATACAACTTATGCAAGTAAAATTTTAACGAATTATAGTCATTTGAGTAAATGATAAATAAATATAGTCTGAAAAACTAAGAAACGCGCTTTTAAAGAACATCGAACTAAAAACTTTAAAATAACGTTTTTTAAAATAAGCCTAAAACAATAACGAACGAAAAATACTAGTATTATTATGAAGAAAGCGACGCGCGCTTGATATACAAAAAATATGGTACAAAGCGCCCACGGTTTTTTCACAATAATACTAGTATTTATCGTTCGTTATTCTTTTGAGCTTATTTAAGAAAAAATAATTTAAACTTTTCAGTTGAATTTTCTTCAAAAGCGTGTTTTTAAGTCATTTGAACTGTATTTATTTTTCAGTTTTTAGTTTCGTATGCTATAAAAGCGTGTTTTTCGGTCTTTATAAGGTATATTTATTTTATCTAAACTTTGGGATAAATTAGCCGTATATTGTTTAGAAAAATTACCAAATTACCATTGATATTTTCCAATTCCGGAGAGGGAGCCTGAAAATCAGCTTCCATGCCCAAGGCAGCAGGCGCGCAAAGGAGGGTTACAAATAAGGCAGAAGGCGCGCGTATCAATAAAAAAAACACTTTTTTCAAATGAAAAAATACATGTAAAGTGAGTTAGAATTATATCATGTAGGTTACGTACAGCGCCATCTACCCGCGAATAGATCAAGCAATAATGTCGATGAATCTGTCAAATACAGATCCCCAGCTTGAGAGTTACAAACAAACTGACATACAAAGATACATACATACAGGTGAAGCTAATATAAAACATTTAATAAAAACGCATTCTGAATAACATGCTTCATAATAGCTCACCCAGATATTGTAAAAATCTAAGTCCATTTACCAAAAATACTTAAAAAAAATATTATCTCTATTCTGTGGATAAATATTTGTACAATTCACTTGAATATTTTTTAATTCTTAAATTTAATAGAATTGCTCTTACTATCATGTAACAATATTGAAATACGAGTATGTCCAACTTTTTATATTTTATGTGTTTTTATCTAGCACACTCGTGAATCCAGTGCATTCATTACCTATTGAATGCAGTTAATTATATTTACCACAGATATTTTTCATGTGGTATAGGGTACTGTAATATGGTTCATCCTGTAGAATAGTCTATGCAATAAATAAATAAATTCGAAAATATATCTACTATCTCATTAAATCAGGTTGACCAACTCATTCCTAAAGAAAACCGGGACTCCTTGCAAATTTTTCTCTACAACCCTTCTCTCCCCAACCATAATTTACCCAGGACCCGGGAAAATAGTTACTCATATTCAATTTCACAATATCAGATCAACTTTAATAATACTATTGAAACAAATAAAATTATGTAATCAAAAATGAAACAAAGTTAGTTTTTTATATCCTATGAATTATTGTCAATTAATTTTAAACTCAACTCACATTTAATAATTAATTGTTACTGCACACTGCTTGCAGATGGGGTTGATTGATCTTGAAAAATATTGTATTTTTCACTACTTCCAACCTTCTTGATCATGTCTTTGTTCTTCAAAACAACTGCAAAATTCCATACAGGCCATTTTCTAGTTGTACAGGATCTGTAGGATTGCCAACACTGACTTAACCTCAACTAATCGTGCAAGACTAAAATAGTAACTTGTAATCTACTGGCGTGACAAGTGGACAGTAGATGAATTCTTAGCCAGTGTTGTCAAAACCAAATTCCGGGACTTTTGTGCGTCCTGAAACAATTTTTCGGGACACCTTATAACTTGATTGAAAACCGGGACAATCCCAGTTTTCCGGGAAGTTTGGTCACCCTACATTAAATGTGTTCACACCCAAAACCATCAGGTCTCTCGGAAACAAGAATTGATTTTGTATAGTTCTTCCTATCTGCTACATTGTCTATGAATATTCATAGCGACCTTTGTTGTATTTGAGAGTCAACTCGGTTAATTTATGATCGGAATTATTAATTCCTCAGGCGTTGGTCAATGTACAATTAACAGCGATTGGAATTATTAACATTATAATTGTCACCGTTCATCATAATTTTATGTTGCCCTGACTCGTTTATCATGAAGCGCGCATGAAGACGCTACATTACCCTGCAATACGTCAAAATGATGCTGTTCATTGAAATTTATGTTCCTCATTACTTTCAGGATATTTATTTGAACAAGACCCGCACGAGATAAATATAAATTGGTGTAAATTAAATGAATGTAGCAGGAAATAATTAATATCGAAACTGATAGTATATGTAATGAAATCATTCCTTGTACACAAGCAAGAACTATAAACAGTGATAAATTATTCATCAGTTCGCATCCTTTTGGGTGAACGAATGAGATTGAAATTGGATTAGAATACGTTCCGAATGTATTGCCCCCCAAAAACGTAAGCCTCAAAAGTCGAAACTTGTACGACCAAAGAATTAAAGAGGTCTTATCTTTCACGTGTCGCACGTTATATAAAAACTAATGTGAACCCATTGAGAATTTCGATTCGATTTCGATATTTTAGAGAAGGATATTATATATTTATTATACATGTATTGACGATTATTACATTCCAGAAAAAATTAAAAGTAATTGTGTTTTGAAACTTGAAAGAGTAAGCAGAGTGCATGAAGCCAAACCTAATGAAGGTATTGAAAAATTAATCAGTAAAATCATAGTAATTGATGTATTTCATCATCATCATCATCATCATCATCGCTGTTCACATTATTTCACATGCAATAACTGGCTCGAATAATGTTTTACATGTATACAATCGTATCATTATTTTCTTTAATTTCTTATTTTTTAGCAAATTTGCCAAATACTTACTTTCCTTTGGTAGTTCATTCTTGAAATATTTATTTTCTCCTTTAAACTCAATTACTCCAAGGTGGTTGACAGTCTTAAGTTTTCAATTCCCAGATGATCATCTTTCATACTTGTTTTTAAATTGCTACTTTACAATTGTATGTAGTTCACATGTGTTTGTCTCACATTTGAATTAGCAATAGCTCTTATAACACCGGTTTTTGGATCCCATGTCATAGTCTTCATACATAATTAATTACTTGGAATTTACCTAGTGATTTGTTTTTTATGTTCATATTTTCATTTGTATCTAGTTTGAATAGTTTTGGGAAAATAGGATTTCCTTGTTTCACTTCTTCATTCGTGTTAAACTTTTTTGTTGTTTCTCCTTGAATTTTCACCTTACTTTTGTTTCGTTCAGTGTCATTATTGCAATTCTCCCAATTTTTTTGGTGAGGAGTTCTTCGATGTTGTCACTAACATATTCGTGGAGAATATAAGTTGCCAAGGTAGAATGGGATGTATTTTTTATAGACATAAACCATGTTATTTATTAACATATACTTTTCATTTTTTCATTGTTTCTTTCTGTTCATGTTTCCCTATTCCCTATTATATTTCCCTATTCTCTCTTTCTTGGAAATAAGGGTCCAATACCATGGCCACCTCGAAGTACAGATATTACTACACTAGATTTCTTTTTCTTGGGATATATCAAAGAGTTTAAATGCGCCTTCTACAAAAAGGAGGTGGTTCGAAAAATAGTATCACAAATGTGTCTGCTTTCATATCGCGAGAGTCGCTTCCAGCTATCACGAATCGCGAATTACTAAAAAGATGCAATATGCGTATTCAACGTGGAGAGAGGCAGTTCTAGCACTTACTAAAATGATCCATGTTATCACTAATTGTTTTCGTTTTCATCATCTTGGTCGAGTTATAGTCAAAGTAAAATATTTTTTGGTAATTTGAAACATTCATTTTAGTTTATTTTGTCTGCCAATTTACAGCAGCACACAACTAGATGAAAATGAATAGGCAATGTAAATGTAACTGATGTATTAATTTTATTAAACCCGTATCATTGCATTTATTTTGACTTATTCATGGCCTCTTTATAATATGCAATAAAATTGCCTTTTTTCATCAGTATTCGAGGAAAACTGCAAGTGTGTTATATGACTGGATTCAGAATTTGATGCAAAATCGAAAAATAAATTGAAAAATCTGGGTTACTATTTAAAAAAATTGGCGTCGGTGTCGCGAAACCCTAACGGTGACTAGTGCTGGATCTCTACGAAAATATGAAAAACCTTTGACATCAAAATCATCAGCTCTCACGTAATATGAATGATCTGTTTCATTTTTCAGATATTTGCCCGCGGATTTTTATATAGGACATCCTGTATAGTCAGAATTTAATCGTTGCTGTATTTCGTTTAAACGTAGTAAAATTTCCGGATAACGACTTTTTTGATTCAAGGATAGTGAAAACCCATAAATTTTCTAACACAACACGAATATCTCCACAAAAATGATCGAGAAGCCTTTTTTCTGATATGATGAATATGGTTCAATTAATCCGATAGGTGAAAATTTCTCTTATTATTACGAGAATTTGTTTGAGTTGATCAGCATGATGATCTCAATACTTTATTCCCTTTTTATATGTGTTTATTGTGAAGTATGTTATTTCTGTTATTTTATTATACTTTGTAGTTAGTTATAGTCCCTAATTATAAGCATTCATTGTTTCTAGGGACGATAAACTGAATTGAATTGAATTGAATTGCATTTTTAGAAACCACAGAGAAAAGTAGAAAAAACACGAATCTTATTCAATTCATCGACTTTTTCAAAACACTTCCTCATTTTTACGAGACCATTCTAAAATACATAAATTATATAAGGCATCTTATGATCTTTACCTGACCTGCAGCAATCTCCACCGTGTGGGTAATGTCCGCAAGCTGTTCGCGTTGCAAATTCTTCTACGTTCGTTTAGGATGCTCTAAGCACCTGTACATGACAGATTTACTGTTGCGACTGTGCAAGTGTCACTCGAGATACTTATCTTAATAGCAAGCAGTCTCTCTGTTACGTATTAGACGTATGAACTAACTGGTGACATCGTATAACATTCGCAGCCATGGAGTTGCAGGACCATCATCTCTGGCATTTGCTGTATCTGTAATATCTATCGTTCTTATTTTACATTCAGGGAGCTGATAAGATTCTCTCGATACTCGATAAATAGCAAGAAACTCTTGATTGAATCCACTGCAACTGTTCTTGCTAGTTTTTTTTAAATAAAATGTTAGATTCTCCCGATTAGTTAATCGAAGATGACGTAGTGAGATCAATTTTATGAGCATAACAGGTTGAAAAACTACTGATAGTGTTACAGAATGACCATGGCTAACGAAAAAAAGGAGATATCCAACAGTCCAGGAGTGTGGATAATTTATCAACTTTCTAATTGTCAGGCTATTCAAACTACCCGTACTTTCCGTTCCATATTTTGTAGAGTACAAAGTGTTTCATTAATTACAGTTTGTTATGAAACGAATGCAATATTATAATAGTTCTAGAGCCTAATGAAGCGTTTTTGATATTTTGCCTTTCTGGAATTAACCATCTCAAAACCCGGGGCCGCACTGCAGGATGTTAGATGGTCAGGAGGGTAGATGGTGTAGGGGTAATGCATCCTGGATGCAGTGAAATGAAGCCAGTATCTAACTGACAGCGGAAAAGTAACACTCATGCCTCTCTTTAATAAACAAAATCATTGAAACTGAAAATTATAACATAAAAGTTAAAGAAAAGAGTTACATATTATGAAAAAATAAGCCTTGATGTTGAGATGTAGATGTTCTACCATACGAATCTAATGATTGTTGTTCCATCAAAAATCATGAAACATCAGTAAAATTTGACAATGATGAGTACTGGGTACGACTATCATACTTGTGACCAAATTGAGGGGCTCCCACAGACAAATTTCTTTTTTCACATTCATTCAAGAGAAGGTCTTGAATTTCACACGGACTCAGCCTATGGCCTGGACTTAATTCCCGCATATGAGGAAGTGAACTCTTGAAGAAACACAAAACCAGATCTTCTTCGGAGCTGATTTCTTTTTCCAGAAGGGCAAATTTTTCCTTAATGGGTCTGCTGGGTCCCAAATTGCTTTTATTTTGTACACAGAACTTATTATGATTTCCTCCATAGCTAGACTACCCGTCTGGAATATCAAACACGACTGATTAGGTACGCCTAGCGTACCTTCGGATGATTTCTGGAGGTTAGATGGTAGTGGAGGCCACTGCGGCTACCGTCGTTCTGTTACTCACGTTTATGATTAGGAGGATGTTCGCCAGGCAGCTATCTACCATCCACCATCCTACCAACCTTCCTGCAGTGCGGCCCCAACTAAAGCGATCAGTCTCGTTTATTATACAGTGCTCAACTTTGATTCTGCTTTTCCTCAAGCATATGTAACAGGAATACTGTGTAAATATACTTTGCTAAACCAAGAGAAAATTAACATTAACATTTTCAATGAATCCCAGTTAATGTACCACATACCCGTAGAATGATTAGATTAATGCTCTTCCTTTTCTATAAACTTCTACTTGAGTGTTTCCACACTTATGATATATAACTAGACCCATTTCGAAATTCTTACTGAAATTCAAAAAATATTTCTTTGTGATAACATCGATAAAAAAGAATTATATTACTATTATCATTGTTATGACGGATATTTTTCGTTTCATTACGAATTTTTTTGATAAAATTTTAATATGAATATGTTTAATATGGTAAAGAAAGTTTGTGTGATCTTTTGTAATTCATTTTTCACTGAAGTTTCAGATAATCTAACAACCGAAATATACAGTGAGTTTCAAAAAGTTTGCACCATATGGGGATACTATTTTATTATCCATTTGTCATAAAATTTTATTCCGATAAGAAACGGTGCATCGCGGGTAACTTGGATTTGAGTTGTCAAAATTCCAAATTTCCGAACGGTGTAGTAAAGGGGAGAACAAAAAATAAAAATGTTGATGTTTATATTCAAAAACGATATTCATATTTGAAATCACAGCTACCTATGTAACGAACGAAAAAAAAATTTTTTTTTTATTCTAGCCTCATAAACAGTACTATATAGTATCTCATATAAACCTAAAGCGCCTCCCTCATATTACGATAATAATATTCCAATGCAAAATTTAGTCCAATTTATTATTCGAAGTAGTATCGATGTTTCTTGAAAATAGTATAAATTTTTACTAGTTGTTTGGTGGAAAATCGATATTTCACTCTGTATGTATGTTCATATTAACTATCAGTATGATCAAATGACAAGAAATAATTGACTGAATTGATTCATGCTAAACAATTAACTAATATATACATATAACATTTACGCCTATGGCATACGTAGTATAATAAGTCGTGCCAAAGTGAGCTCCCTAAAAATTATTAAATATGTAAGTTAAAACAGCCGCTGGAATTTCCAAAATTTGACAGTAGGATAGATAACACAAATTACATAAGTAACCATAGTTTCCATAATGGTAATAACACGTGAAGTTCGAGAAGAAATTGAAAACGCAGTTTCTCAAGCTGTAAGTAAGTGCTTGAAATCGGATACATTCGTAAAAACTATCACAAACAACGTAGCCGCTGCCGTTATAAAAACACTTGAGAGCAAAATGGTTTTGTTGGAAAGTTCAGTGGCGGAGCTGAGAGAAGAATTGAAAGAGACAAACCAGCAACACGAAAATAAAGCCAAAACATTGGAAAAATTATTAAAACAGGAAAAAATTTAAAATACAAAAATGAAGGAGGTGGTTGATAGATTGGATCAAGCAAGTCGCTCTAATTGTTTGAGAATATTCAACATGAGTGAGAAAAATAAAGAAAATACTAGAGATGAAATCATAGAAATGATAAACTCCAAAATGAACATGAACATCACCACGAATGAAATAATTATTTGCTATAGAGTTGGAAGAAAAAATGACAGCAAACACAGAGGAATCTATCTCAAAGTGATTAATGATGAGATAAAGCAACAAATTTATTCGAAAAAGAAACTTCTGAAGGGCTCAGGAATAATAATACGCGAAGACCTAACCAAACCAAGGGTTGAACTTCTCAACGAAGCAGTCTCCAAATTCGGAATAAAGCAAGTATGGACTAATTCCGGGAAAATATATCTGAACGTCAACGATAGGGTCACAATGATTAGATGTAAAATGGACTTAGAAAAAATAGAATAAACTTCGTAATCCAAAATGTTTAATATTAAGCAAATAGTATGTATTCCTTTTTTATCTAATAGATACGCCGTAATTAGAATTTTAACTTTATGTTTTCATGTATATAATTTCTTCAGTTTTGAACATATATTTCATTAGGGGGCCTCACTTGCCTCTCCAATTTGTATTATAGAGTGATGCTTGAATTAATCAAGGAATTGGATAACCAAACCATAGAGACTGAAATATGTGAAAATTTCCAAAATTACTTCGAAAAGAGATTGGATAATGAAACTCACACTTTGGGAGTGATACATTTTAATATACGAGGTTTACGAAAGCATATGGATGAGCTACTTGTATATATACAAATGGCTAAAGAATCACTGGATATAATTGTCTTATCAGAAACAAGAACAATTGAATCGGTAAGTAACTTCACAATTCCAAACTATACTCAATACTATAACGAATCAAATATAAATAAATGCGATGGGGTCATGATATATATCAAAAACCACATATCGGCAGATGTAACAGTAGGGCAAATAAATGACAGTCGTTTCCTAAGAGCTACTTTCACCATAAACCATCTTTCAAAGCAAATCAAAATGGGATTGACAGCATATTACAGACCACCAGCAACAAACAACTCACAATATACTGACGACTTGGAAAACTATCTTTCCACCTTAAACAAACAAAATATTGAAATATATTTAGGTGACATAAACATAAATTTATTAAATATTCACAATAATGATACGAACAACTACTTAAACATTTTAAGTTTGAACGATTTTATTTCTTATATAAACAAACCAACTAGAGTAACTAAAGATACGAATTCCGCTATTGATCATATTTTCATAAGACGAGAAAGTTGTTTTAAAGAAAATATTTCTATTTCACCGATAATATTTTGTACAGATATGACAGACCATTTCACTCCATTTGTATGCTTCACTTTCACAGAAACTAAAAGACATAAAGACGATCATAATAAAATAAATAAAACAATCAACCATAAAAAACTGAACACTTTACTTTCAAAAGAAACATGGGAAAGTGTCTTGTCAGAAACGGACCCTCAAAAAAGCTACGACATATTCATAAGTAAACTTGAAGATCACATAAGAACATCTACATCTGAACAAATAATGAGAAAAAATATATCAGTTATCAAAATCAAACCCTGGATTACTACAGGCCTGGTGAACTCCATAAAGTATCGCGATAATTTGAAAAAAAAATTACTGAAAGAATTTTCAACAGTTTTAGAATCGGAATATAAAAGATACAGAAATAAATTGAACACTCTGTTAAAGAAAACAAAGAACGATTATTACAAATCTCAAATAAATGATGCAGGTACCAACTTTAAAAAAATCTGGAATATAATAAATAATATACGAGGTGAAGATAAAAAAAAATATTGAAAACAATGACATCATACTAGAAAACAACATAACCATTAGTAATAATGCAACAAAATCAAACGAATTCAATAAATTCTTTGTCGGTATAGGTAAAAACATGAGCCAAAAAATACCAGATACAAACTTACCTGAAAACTTTTTATGCGATATGAAAATTAATCAATCAATATTTTTGGAACCTACAACTAACAACGAAATTGTTATGATAATTGCAAATCTAAAAAATAACTCCGCACCAGGACCCGATAAAATAAATTCGAAGACTTTGAAATCAATTCATACCTACATTTTAGTCCCCCTTGTCCATATCATCAATCAAACATTCTCAACGAGCGACATACCTTGGCAATGGAAAATCAGCAATGTGACACCAATTTTCAAAGCAGGAAATAAATCCCAAATTAACAATTATAGACCTATATCTGTCATAAATACACTAGCCAAAATTTTTGAACAATGTGTCAAGAAAAGACTATTAAATTTTCTGGATAAACATCAAATAATAACTGACAGGCAATTTGGATTCGTGAAAAATTCAAACACTGAGAATGCCATAATGGATTTTCTCGAAACCACTGTGAAGGCCATGGACAGGCCAACCAAATGCTTGGCCGTTTTCCTGGACCTGGCCAAGGCCTTCGATACAGTTGATCACGAACTATTATTAAAAAAATTGAATAACTATGGTATTCGAGGCAATGCTTTGGCTTTGATGAAGAACTACCTATCAAATCGAATCCAA
>WOGP01005357.1:0-13211 GCA_015342065.1 Leptinotarsa undecemlineata | reverse complement strand
GTAGCATTTTTTCGGGCACCTCAAAAACAATCCAAAATGAGCTTATAGACAGTATGACATATATTATTAAGGAAAATATAAGCAAGGAGATTAAAAGTATCTCTTTTTTTGCTTGGGAAATTGATGAAACTACCGATATTACCTCTACATCACAACTTTCAATCGTTTTTAGATATGTAAAAGATCGTAATGTGGTAGAACGTTTTATGTGTTTTCATGATGTTTCATCTAGCGCACAGCGACGATTTGTTCAATTTTTTAATTCGTACATGTGACACCTATAATTTTAGACAAAAGTTAATTGTGCAAACCTATGATGGGGCTGCGGTCATGGCCGGTCATTTAAATGGTTTACAAACTAAAATAAAGTCCTCATGCACTTTTTACGCATTGTCATGCCCATGCCCTAACTTTAGCCTCTCCTGTTCCCCAATGCACGTCATTGGAAATTAGTGAAACTAATGAACCCATTTCAATAATTCTTTCACTGTAAGGGATTTGCATATTCAGATTTACACACGGATTCGGGATCTACAGCATTACATTATTTATTATACAGTTCGCCTGAACGAATTCGCAAGCAAAACTTATTGCATATAGGTTAGGTTAGGTCCAAAGTGAGTGGGGCTATTCGACCCTCCACCGCAACTCGCAAGGGTTTATTGCGGCTCATTGCATATAAAGACATTCTGTAATTACTGCATTTTAATCTATTAACAAACTGCAATTGGATGAATGAACCAACTCTAAATTGAACCGTTTCGAATCCGGAACGTGTCGCTGGTAAAATGTAATGAATTTACAGAATAATTAATAGAGTACTGGGGTTATTCATTTCAGTTGAAAAATAAAACGAGTAAACGCATCCAGTGCCAAAAATAGAGTTTTTAAATGAGTTTAAATTTTTTCATTCTTGATAAAATCTTTACTAGCTAGGCAAAACAACTTGTCTTAAATGTGTACCTACAAGTACTTTGAGTACATCAGACGAAATCATCTTTGTAATCAGTTTCACCTGTTCAAGGACAATAACTTTTGGAACATTTAGACAATAAGTCTATGAGAAATGAGAAGAATGGAAAATGATTATTCATGTCAATTATACTGTCTCATATAATGATGATACATGACTAAAATTTTACGGAGTTTTCCAAAAGAAATTTTATTATGAAAAGGACATTTTGCTTCTTGAATACCTTATTTGTTTGTTGCTGCCTCTAGTTAATAATGATAAGTATAATCGCTAACTGTTTCAACTGAACAAGAATTGTTATTATTGGAGTTAAAATTATAGGTAGGTATACTTATCTGGAAATTACGGTATGACGTGAAATATAAAAAATTATACAACAATAGGGTAACGGTAGAAAGTAAGGAATTCGTATATTTATTCATAGTTTTCACATCGAACATAGTAATTGAATATTTGAAACTAGAAATCAGATTTTTCAGAAGCTCTGTCGAATCTCAAATTTATTTCACAAACTTATTATTGACATATTTTGCCAAATATTGAATTTCTACTTGCTATGGATTATATTTTATAATTATCAATGTGTGAACATTAAAAAATACTCACATCTTGCAATTGTTGAGGTTTCCTATTTGTTGAAACATTTAAAGATATATAGAATAATTATCGTTTCGATAATTATTTGATAATGTTTCGATAATTATTCGATAATGTTTGGATATATATTTATATTATATTAAGGAAAAAAGAAAAAGAAAAAAAAATATAATAACATACGATTCTCAAATTGACTTGACTATGTTATCGAAACACTTTCATCAAAGATTTCATCAAAATATATGTAAGCGGTGTTAATAACGTTAATAAAATCATCAGTTTTAAATCGGAATACCTACAGTATTTTTGGTATTGTTTGGTGTTGTTTTTTTTATAATCCAATACCTGCCTTACCTCTATACAAATATATGAAGATAGCTACAAAAGTTGTAGTCATTTCCTGATGAATGTAACCTCTTGTTAGCGAAACCCGCGTCAAAAGACAGTATTTTCAATGTGTGAAATAAATGTTTAGAGTAGATTCATTTCACGTAAGAGTTTCCGATTCTATCTATCAAGACAAGTGAAGATAAGAATATCTGAGAAGTAACCAAAGCAAATTTGAAGTGAGATTTTAAAAAAATGTATATATTTTTCAAATTGTAGTATGTATAATACCTAGAAAAGGTCGATGAAAAATGAAATTTATTCTACTGAACTAAGGATTAAATTAACATCTTTGATATGGAAGGTTGAATATCTACACTTCAACTGTAACTTGAATTAACAATCATGAACGATTATGAATAACTATCGTGAAATCTTTGAATAGGTTTCCATAGATTTATGGAGAGAAATAGAAATCCAAAAAAGGTGCTTCCCTATAGCCGTTTCTTGTGAAAAATGATCAACTAATTAATGGATAAACATATAATGATTTGGTAAAAAATATTGTTATTTTGAACGTTCAATGTATATTTTCATTGTTCAGAAGAAAAATATGATTTGTGAGCAAAACATATTCAGAGATGAACCAATCAGATTAATCAATTATTCTTAGGGACACCTCACACCCTACTAGTATAAATATGAGTGAATATATAGCCTTCTAGTCGATCCAACCGATACATCTACCGAAACCTGAATCTTGATACTTTGGTACTTAGTATGTGATTGTCCTAAGAAATCATCTTCTAACGAATTCGGATATACCCTTACCCCGCGCTACCTGACCTGCACTACGCACTGAGATCATTGCCGAGATGTGATTCCTAAACCCACACACACCCGTCATAAGTCAGACACAGGGGACCACTATGCAAACACCACACAGAGTAGAGTCAGCAAACCAAACAACAGACAACGAAGTTTGGTACTACATTTTCCTTTCGATGATGACCCACCAGCACAGTTCTTGTTCTTTCCAATCGTGACTCTGTCCTTAAAAACATATGTATAATGTTCAAGTCATCAACTTCAAAAAGAAATCAGCTTATTTCATACTATTATTTCATATTTGGATTCTTAGAGGACCTCCGATGTTTCTAAACAAAGTATCAAGGTCGAACAAAAATGAGGAGTTTAAAATTTTTTTAAAATCATATTTATCGTTGGTTTACAGATTCCTAAGACGAATATGAAATTGCTGATTACTTGAGAATGGCTGATTAGATTCTATTAATAGAAAACATTTTGGATAGAGAATTGGAATATCTATTAAACGAGGTATCACAAGACCTCCTTTCCATTCAATAAACAGTCGGTAGCGTCCTGTTCGATTTGAGCAATTAACATTAATTGATTGATTGACTGAATCAGCTCAGGCGCGTATGTGGCAACTTTTCGGGTTTTTAACGCAAAAAAGTGGCTATCTATCGCACCTGTCCCAAAGGCCCGACCGTAGAAAAAAACGGAATTTTGAAGAGGAATCGTGACTTTTAGCAACAGATACACTAGCGCATATCATTTATCTTTGGTCCACTCGAATTTTCTACACCTTGTATTAGTGATGATTAAGTGTGATTATGATTGTGCAAGGACACATTAACTGGGTACCTTCCCCATCTAGAGCTAGCTTGAAGAGAAGATAAAAGACTTCACTTCGTCCTGGTATATTTGTAAAAAAATGTCCAAGCACCTACAGTGGAATGACATAGTTTTCCAGAGTGCTCCACACTGTGCCCAACCTTATGACCTTTTTCTTAATTATATGAGGTGATTGTAGAAAAACTTGAAGCAGTTCACTGTGGATCCTTTCTCAAATTGGCAGCACCGTACATACAACGTTTCTTCTTGCAAAGAGGTATGAAATGCAGAGCTGTTTCATGAAAGCGCCGTGGAAGTATCGCATTAGTGGTCGGGTCATTAAAATTAGTTCTAGATCTTACTAGCATTTCGAGTCGTAGCGCCCATTCGCTTCTAACGTACAGAAATGAGGTGTTAAAGAATAAAGCGAGAATAGTAACACCTTCTATTGTTTTCCATTTACCGCATAATTTTTTTTTATTTACGGCCGATTTGCACGAACAATATTACACGCCACGATAAAGCAGGAATCTGCATACAAAATATACATTCCAAGAAAAAGAATTACGATTTACATGTACCAAAATTGTATTCAAATATTGAGTAGATGCCGAGATGAACAAAACGGTGGAAATTTGCAAACAAAACGAGAAAGTGCGGTGGTTACAACCTTATGCCTTTCGGGCCTGAGAAAGACGTAATAATTTTCAGCGGATATATTTATTCGCGCGTGGGGAATAACAGTTGAATGGCTTTTGTTCGAGATATCGATGGATCATCTCCTCCTACATTATGGTATTCCTTCTAACTTTTCAAATAATGTATCAGTCATGGGGAAATCCATCTTACCGTTGTTTTTAGTAATGCAGATGTCCAAAGAAAGCCTGATATTGATATATTCTTGAATATTTTTCACAAGTTACTGTGTAATTTCTCTAAAGGCTTTGCATGAGCATTAGTCGATCAGTTCAAATTAAACAATTATTGATATATTGTGATTATTATAATTGTGTCAACAACAATAATATTCTCCATTTTTCCAGACAATCAGAAAATAGTAAAATATACATTCAACATTAACACTATCTAACAGATCACACAAACATATATTCACATAATGATAGCGTTTCTTGTTGAATATCGATTTAATTTACATCATTAGCGCATATTAATATGCAAACAAGAAATATCACATTTTGAATTCTGAAAATATAATTTCGTGGATGAAAACCGAATCAGTTCATACTCAAACTTCCCATGAATGAATATGCAATGAAATTTTCTGCTTCTGTATCATATATTATATATATGATATGATATATTATATAGTAGTTGTTGCGCGCGGCTTCGCCCGCGTAGAATTTGGTTTGTCTCATTAAGTTTCGTGATAGACACTTTTAATCAAATAGTAACAATATTTTTTTATCCACACAAAACTTCAGGTTTCCAACTTCAAAACTAACGAAATTTATTTTTCCCCCTAGGGGATGGAAATTCGTAAATTTCTCTCTTGATGCTTATTTACGCTATACAAAGAACCTACCTGCATATTTCAAGATTCTATGATGGCTACCACATAAGAGATAGATATATGCTATCGCGGATTTCTATTCAGAACTATTTGAGATAATCAATCTTACATTATCTGTATTTAACTACAACGTTATAGGCAGCGTACGCCAAGATAACTGTCAAGGAGCAAGAATTTTTCCGATTACTTAGTATTTATCGTTACATTATGACCAATCACACAAAACATTTGTGAATTGTAACCTTTATGTTATTCCGAAGTATAAGCTGTTTTAATGTAAAGTTTCATATAAATCCGTTCAATCGGTTAGGCGTGAAAGGGCCACAAACATACATACATTTACCCATCCTCACAAAGTTTCATATTTATATTAGTACAGATAGACGATAGATTCTAAATTGTACAACAGATACTTTTCACATCACATCCAAATGAATTTGTTTTTTATTGAATCCAAATTATTTGTATTTTGAACAGACTTCAACTTACAGCATTAATGATGTTTTATATGTTTTCAGATTCAGTATTATAATATTGAGTGGATATGAGTAATAATCGTAATTTTCATATTATACTTAATGTAAGATATATGACCAATATAATTTCATGCTGTTTTTCATTTTTCCTAGTTCTTAGGATGAAATTTGCAATAAATCAACAAATTATAAATATACAAATCACCTTGCAGCTGGGCTATTGCTGTCGTTTAATCTATATAAGTAAGTTAGGATAGGTATCACTGTTCATTCAATTTCACTACTTTTAACGTGACACAAGACATATTTTCTAATGACTATACCTATTTGAAATGCTGAACTGAATAATTCAATAAAAAAGGCAGTCATTTCAATTTAACTGAAAAGTTTGACAACAATAAAAAACTATATGACCATGTTCACATCATCGTTTCCTTCATTTCAGTTGATTTAATTTCGTAGATTCCACTATGAATAACATTGTAGAAATTTTACCTATTTTTGTGGATTATAACTAATATTCGAAACGAATATTAATGAGTAATGCTCTTTCTTCTAGAGAAATAAACACTCAAAAATCAAAAACATTGCAAAAATGAACTGAAAATAAAACATGTCATAAATATACCCCTAATGAGAATTTCTTTTACTCATAAAGTAGAAAATAGCGGAAAAATATTCACTTTATTGCTATTCAAGATCACAACAGAGAAGCGAAAATTTTAATGTTGTCAGAGAATGTCGTGAACATTTTGTATTGCAACCAAATTTTCGAAATATTGTATAAACAATATGCATATTCAATTCGAACCAACGAACTGATATTGTGAATTTTATAACAAATACGACAAAACTTGAAATATCTTTTAGATATATTGTATTAAGCCTTAATGTTGTGTAAAAATTAATTGATACTAGAGTTCTGATAACCTCAAATTTTGGCGGATGCGCCAGGTATACTTAATATTCAAAATACTGTGTGAGAGACCAGTTCACTCATATATTTGGTTGAATTGGTTAATACTTTATAGAAGGCAATTTTGAATTCGAAAGTTCCAGGACTATTTCGTGAATCTACCAAATCGCCATCAGAAACGCTCCTAGAAAGGAGCAGAGAGCAGACGTTTTTTCTTCAAAGAAAACTTGAAACGCAGTACCTCACGACCTGGATGGTTACATCGACCTAGTTATCCAACTACCAGAGACAAAGAGTTATTCTTTGGTTGCTCGTTGCATTCATTTTCTCGTCGCACTTCTCTGAAAATTATCTGAGAATATTAAATCTTCTATTTGCATTGCTCCAGACAACGTAAATCGAATTGTATCCAATGCTCAACATAAAAAGTATTCCTTGATTCGTGATTGCTGAAAATGATCCTTTTGCAACACATCCACTGTTTGACGACCAAAGACACATTCTAGACGCCCATGAATCGCTTGGTAGGGTTAAATTACCGATGTTTGGTAAGTTATGCAAGATACTAGTTCTAGTCAGGAGTTGAAACGGGAGATAAGCTGAATTCGGGGAAAAACACGGATTAAGTCATTTGCGGCGGATTCATATAGCTGGCTTGGACAATTACTAGCGTTTACCGAAGGAAGACAAACATGTCGGTACAGCTTTTTATAACACATAACAATTACATCGAGTGGATAGTCCGCAATGCGATCGGATGAGATATCTTAAAGTTCCAGCGGTTTTCAACATTTATAGAAGAACTGATTGGAATCCCCAGTGAATTCCTGGAAACCAGGAATGATAATTCAATAACGGTAGAAAATTATCAACTCGAGATGAATCAATTCACAAAGAGTAATTGAAAATATGGTTTGAGATTTTTTTGATAACTTCTTCATAAAAGGAATCGTTATCATCACCTATGTTTTATTTATATTTGATGTCAGTTGATATTTCTCTTTCTAAATCAATTGATGTTATCTGTTAGCATTAAGGGAACTTCATGACTTATTGAATTCAACATAATGAAGAAAACATTCTATTGAAGCCAATAAACTTTATAAGGGAACCAGTTCAACTACAAATACCAAGGAAAAAAATTTGGAGGATGTGATTTACGAGTATAATTAACTAGTCGTAACATTTAGATCTCTTGGGTGATTTTGTTATGTGTAATATATAGATATGACCATGCTATGCTGTAAAATATCTCATCAAAAAGTTTCGAGAGAATTAACAAATTTGGCAATACAACTGAATGATTAAGGGAAGATGTGCAACGACAATTCACAATGCCTTTCTCCACCTACAATAGTTTTAATTATAATGATCTATCAAATATCAATTTATACTTCTGACGTTGCCGATATTCTAACAGGCATAAAGATAATATTTTTCATTTAGAGGACATTATAATAACAAAATCACATTCACTTGCATATATTCTAGCCTAGAAAATCACAATGCTCATCAATCAATGATCACAACAAATAATAATTAAGAAGTGAATGGTGATCAGTGATTCAATATAAGTTGCAAAAATTTCATCTAAACCACAATCTTTTTGAAGTTCCTCAAAATATTATAACTGCGATTGTTTTACAAGAATTACCAAAATTCAATTTCATGTTATTATTCTCTCCCTTATTCTTTCTCATTTGAACTTATAAATTTTCATGTATTTATTATTATTCATTAATAACCAAATATTATAATGGCAAGTCTCGAACTAGCACTGAAAATAATGTACACTACTGCCAACCTATATATTACAGCAGTTTTCTTACCAAATTACACACACATACCCAGATGCGCTCGATGTGCTATTGGTGGTAGCACATGATTGGCAAAGAGTGGAAGCATGACACTTATGTTCCAAGTAAGTAAGCCCTTCGGCAACGTCTAAAGGTCTGTAATTGATTATGTATGAGAAAATCGCTCATCACACATAAGGTAGTATTTTATGAAAGAGAATATTATGATAACAGATGCGGACTTTGCTAAAATGAAGGAAAGTTAAACTGAAATTCTGGTGATGGATATGCAGAAAAATATTTTCTGTTTACTTCGATAGTTATCAATATATCAACAATTTTGTGGCAGTACGCCAAGTGATTTTTGTTGATAATTTTTTGGTATCACGTCGTGATACCAAAAACCAACCAGGTCTTTTGTTCTTTATTTTTGTAAGGCAATTTTTCAAACGACTTTTAGCATGGCTGTGGTACTTTCACGAAACTGTACATGCAGAATATTTGAACCAAATTTCTCTAGTCTTTTCATGAAAACAACACAATAACAAAACTGCAATTTTATTCTGTATTCATTGTTTCAAAATGAAAACGCACTCCTAACAAACACTGAACATACGACAGTCTCAAAAAAAACTGACAGAATCTGACCTGAACTTGAAGAATGTAAAATCCATATGAATTTTCGCAGATAATCATACTTTGCAACAAAAACAATCCTAAAGACATTTGACGTCACTATTTTTGGACACATGTTTTAGGAGCGTGCGGTTGCCTGCTTGCATTCTCATTGTTGTCGAAAAATATTTTGCATACATACGCAATTTAATACCCAATTTAATTGAGTTCATTTTGAACTCATGAAGACGATTAGGTAAGTTGAGTATACTTTCAAATTTATAAGTCAAATCAATTTATACAAAGTGTTGTTTTTTTTTTATAAGTTTTTATGAAAATGAAGTTAAATCTTCGTTATAATAAAAGTAATCCTATTTGTTCTACTTCTATAGCCTAATTATTGAGTAAATTTGCCAAAAAGAAAAATAATCTATTCTCTCATCATATCCACCCCGATAATTAGAACCTCATACTTTATAATCAAAAAACCTTAATTAATATGGTTGATTGAATTCTAAAAGAATTGCATGTAGTAAAAATTATACACCATTCCTTTCCATTTCACTTGATATATTTTATGTGCGGAATACCAATTAACCAAATGCATTATTAATTTGCTAGAAGTACTAGTGTATGTCATTCTAAATGTACATCATAAGTAGAATAGCGAAAGAAAAAACGTCGATTGAGTACCAGTACGTAGCCGTTCTCTTAATTATGGTGCAATTGTAAGTATATTCTATTTTGTAATAAATCAACAGAACAGACCACCTTAACAAAATAGTCTTTCATCAAGTGAACCGAGTTTTCTCCACAGAAAAACTACTTGTCCTAGGAAGTCTTTGCTCTGGAGCAATGTACGTATAAGAAGGGGTTTGTTTATGTTAACAATATTCCTTGTGGGACACAAACACACACAAATGATTGAAACTATCATTTTTATAATCCAAAATCGATACAAGTATTATAAAGTGCCTGTGAAGGATATTGTTCGAGAAATTATGAAAAAATTGTTCGCGTTTTACAGGATTTCTTCTTCTATTTATGGTCATTTTCAGGAAAACTAATTGCTACATAATGACATCATCATCTATGTCAATCTATGTTTTTAAAAACAAGAATATATTTCCTTCAAATGGAAGAAGTATTCATAATGTGAACACTAAACAAAAACGTAGCCTCCATGTTCCGTTTCGTCAATATAAAACAACATTAAATTGTCCATCAGTGGTAGGTCTTACTATTTTCAATAAGCTCCCTGGGTGTCTAAAAAATATGACAAACCTCAATAAATTCAATAACTTGTTGAAGAACTATTTGATTGAGAAATGTTTTTATAATTTACAAAAATTTTAAGATTCGTGGTATGTAAGTGTATCTGTGCTGTATTTTACTTTAATTGTTGTTTCAATAACAACGGTGTTGCTTACACTGTGAATTTTGTGTCATGGCTTTATGTGTACTTTGACGATTCCAATACATGTTATCTGTTTCTAACAATACATGTTATTATTATTACCATCCAATGACAGTTTTCTTCATTAAAATTAAAATGTAATATAGGCAAATATCCAACTTTTAGCATGTATAGATATAGGTACTGCTGAAGCTAGCCAGTCATTAGTGTGTATACTTCAAGTTTAGATTTTACTTCGAAGTACTGAGACACATTTTTCCCATTATTTTGAAGTGTCTGCTGTAATCTTACAATATCACTTCATTTAGATAAATAAAATTATATTTCGGCCTATTCGAAATAGAAAATGTATGGAAAATATAAAACCACTTCAAACAGGTAAGAAATATAACACATTTCTATGTTGAATTGATACTCTTTACAAATTATAACTAAGTTGGCCTATTATTGTCTCGTTTTCGACTTTTTCACTGACCAATCTAATACAATTTTTTTCTATATTTGTTAAGGTGAATATGACGTCAATTAAAAATATGTAGATAATATACATCTAAATTAAATAAGGTTCGTTAGAAGATATAGTTACATTGCCTTGGCATTTTCTAGAGTTACCGCATTGCTATGTTTGTACACTGTTAACAATTCAAAGCCCCTTGTGAATTCTTCATCAAATTCATTCGACAATTGTCCTGCAACTTATTCAAGTTACACGTTATTGAGATTTTCGCTAAGCAATTTATAAAACCACAACACGTGTTTTAATATACAGTAATATACAGTAGCTTCCTCAGGAGTGCTCATACTAATTAAGTTAGTATAAAGTATTGATTATGAAGTAGTGAGAAAGTATGTGTTATTTGAATACGTGGGTTTTCATCAAGTATCGGCCACTTCCATTTCAACTTCATCATATCAATTAACTATAGTCCGGTCAAATTAGACCAAAAATAAGAGTACAGCTATCTAAATTCCCACAAAGTTGAAAATCAGTAAGATTGATTTAAATATGATCAAAAATAAAATTAAGTTCCCTATCTTTCCCCTGTATGGAAAAAAATGTATTATATGCATGAGTACGCTACATATATACATCTCTGTAGTTGTAATATATGTTAAAATATTTTTCTATCGGTCATTGTAACTTATACTTATAATATAAAATATACATAAGTTATAACTATAAGAATATCAGGTAAAATGAAATCTGCATTTTACAGAAGGGGTAAAATAACAGTTTTCAAAATATTTGAAAAATAAAATTTAGTTCAATGTGCTGAAGGTTTTGAAAATAGTATTTCAACTCGACAAGAAATTATCACTAACAACATTCGGTTTCTTCTTTCTATGTACAG
Source organism: Leptinotarsa undecemlineata (assembly GCA_015342065.1). Lineage (NCBI taxonomy): Eukaryota > Metazoa > Arthropoda > Insecta > Coleoptera > Chrysomelidae > Leptinotarsa > Leptinotarsa undecemlineata. The sequence continues at coordinate 1,573 of WOGP01005357.1, read as the reverse complement.
AGCTCCTTAAATAACTGTCTACTTTGATAAGTATGTGGTTACAAAAAAACCAGACTGTTTCGTTTTCTGGTATGTACACATTGTCAAGGCCGGTCGTGCTCTAATATATTCAATTACCAACAGTGTAAGGGTTGATTCCACGAGGCGACATGCTACACGCATACATTGCTATTAAATCAGTTTACATGTACTCAGGATGAAGATGATGAAGAACAAGAAGAAGAACAAGAAGATCAAGAAGAAGAACAAGAAGAAGAATTTGAAAGTTACGACTCAGATGATTAAATTTCACTACTTTTTTTTCACTTAAATTGCTTTTTACTTTTCAATCTCAGCTAATATTCATTATATTGCAATAGTTTCAAATTAAACAGGATCACAACTGACCCGTGGAATAGGTCTACTGGGGAAACCACGTTAAAAAAACGCGGTAAGTACACTACCTCATAGGTGGCGTGAAAACGTGTGCATATTTTACAACTTTTTGAATAGTTATATCTCAAAGCCGATGGCTCATAAGATAAAAACTATTGATACATTTTTTGTAAATAATTTTATGATCTACAGTTTTTGTCTAAAGTATTTTTGTGATAAAACTTACAGTTTTGCTGTAAATCTCGAAAAACTCATATTTTTGACTTCGACCTTGAATAATTTTTTTCCATACAGGGGAAAGATGGGAAACTTTCAAATTGTATTTTTATTCATATTTTGAACAATCTCACTAATTTTAAACATTGTGGGAATTTAGGTATTTTCGAATGTCTAAATGGACCGGACTAAATAACCAATTTTTTTTATTGCAAACCAAAATTTCAATGAAAATTCCTAATCAATTGAATATTTATATTTCAGAACATTTTGCAGTTTATTAATACATATTTAAACATATCAGAGCATACGCCACGTTTTTTCAACAACACTGTATGGATGATCCAATTTCATTCTTGATATTAAAGTAACAGTTTGGTGTATGATTCAGCCATAATCCTCCCGCAACAAAAATGTATTAATTGAAATGTACGGTTATGTTAGTCGAAACCATAAAACTCAAATCAGTTGATACAGGAAAACTTCAGATCGCTATAAAACAATGTTTCCGCGAGAAAATAACACCAAATCTACCATGAAGTACCACATCGGGTGAACTTGATTTATAAATGTTACAAGAGTGACTCCGGGCAAGTATTGTAATAATGTTTAATAAGTACTCAATTACAGGGTTTCTTGATCATAATGCCCGATCAGCTCACCTCTGATCTTCTATCTCCGTCTGTCGCATGCCGATGTCGGTGCCATTATCTCTGTTATCTGTGGGGTGTGGCGGTACAGTAGCCAGCCCCAGGCTTACCTCATGTAAATTCTGTTTTATAGACAACGCCGACAAATCTTTCGTTCAACAGATTTTTAGGATGTAGCATCATTCTCAATTTCAGCGTTATATCCAAAATGAAGTAGTATTTTCCATTTCATGATCAAAACACATATTGAAGGATTTTGCAAATTTCAGAATTTCAGAAGTATACTTTAATTCGAATCGGTAATATTTATTGCTCTTATAAGCTGTTTGCAC
>WOGP01005356.1:0-13213 GCA_015342065.1 Leptinotarsa undecemlineata | reverse complement strand
TCTATGAACATAAGTATGAAAACCAAGTATTTCACTTGATATCCCTAAAAAATCCCCCTTTCCTGCGATACGCCCATGTGATTTGGGAACGTCATTATACTTCATTGCGCATACCTTGAAGGCTCATTTCATATATTTAAAATCTGTTTTTCTGTTAACCAGTTTGTTAACCATTGAATTTCGTAAATGGATGTAGTTTTGTTATATGGGATTAGCAGTCTGGATTAAGGTTATGTCGATGGTTTTGTCATTGTCTAAAGGTTCTGTTATTGTCTAAAGGTTCTGTGATCCTTATTCTCCAAGCTGATACGTTTAGATGTCGCTACTCTCGGCAATATTGCTTTTATGTCCAAATTTAAAATGAAATTAATTTTTTAGGTTAGTAAAATGTCAACACGAGAACTTTTAAAGCAATACAAAGAAGATGTAACAAATATTAAAAATCGTGCCAAAACTTTAGGTTTAAGTAATGAAGAAATCGATTTATCTTTCAAAGATGCTTTTTCTGAGTTGAAAAACGAAATAAATAGCTCAAAAACAATCAAGAAACGAACCAAAGCTCAAAATTTTTGCAGTATTTTCAAAAATGTATTTTTATTATTCACGTTACTTTTTATCGTCGTTTATATATTATTGAATGTTCATCAACCAACATCGAGTATAGTTTTGAGAAATGTTCAAGGTTTGACATATCCAACTTTGAAGTTTGTAAGATTTCTATCTGTACCATTCATCAAACTATTTCCATCTTTGACAGGTAAGTTTGAAAAACTCGATTATGTGTGTCTACTTTAACAATTGTTCTAATTAACTAACTTCTTGTTCTGAAATAATATGTGAGATTCGCTTGAAAAAGAATTAGAAGTGCTAAGGCTTCAAAGTTTTTGAGATCAGCATGTAATTGGTTGCTATAAAAATATGAACTGCAAATCATTCATCCCTTCCATAGGGCGTCTTTCATACCAGAAAAATTCAATTTTTTGTGCATTAAATTCTCCAGGGCTGTTTTTGCTATTAAAAAAGTTCGAGACCTTGTAAATTAAACAGCAGCGCTACCTTCTTACTTCCTATTTCATTCACACCTTCAGTATGTTACTGTATCTTGGAGTAATGTTTATGACTTAATTATACACGTCAAACTAATATATATTAAAAGTAATATTAAATGCTATGAAACTCATGAAGAGATACATGAATATGATGAAAGATACAAAACCAAGATAGTTGAACCAAAAACAAGGCTTCAAAAAACAACCAAAATTTATAACAACTTACCATCTCAATTTAGAGATTTACCTTAAAAAAAATCAAATCCAAATTGAAATGTACCTTATCTAGTAACTGTATTTATGACTTTCAAGAATTTACTCAGTTGATCACTTAAAATTGGCATATGTTGACATTCTATATATTATTCTCCATCCTTACATGGAAAAAAGTATAACTGCTGCGAAAAGAATGTTAGGGCTCATATTCAGAAATTGTAAAAATTTCAAAAACATGGAAGTTATAGCACTCTACAACAAATTTTATAGATCCCGTTGAGAATATGGCTGTCTTATCTGGTCACCTATATATACTTCACACATTCAATCGCTTGAAACTGTCCAATGACAGTTTATGAAATATGTTATAATATACATCCTAGATAATGTCTACCCTAGACAGGGAATAGATAAAATATATAATAATATATTATTGTAGCGTTTTCATTTTCTATCTCTTGAAGACAGAAGAACTTATTATTCTTGCATATTCATATACAAACTGGTGAATAATCTTCTTAACTCACCGAAACTACTGTCTCAACTAGAGTTTAATGTGCCAAGAATCAGTGGTAGAACTGAACAATGTTTTTACCTACCAACACTGAGAACCAATATGTTATTCAAATTTCCCTTCAATAAATTGATGGATGTAGCCGTTACTATGTGGTAAGAGGTCATAATAAAAAGAAAAATAAAAATTTCTATGTTTTTTACCACTTTTAATTGTAACTAACGTTAGTGCAATTTCGTCCTATATGGACATTTTCAAACTTACACAATAAACTCTTTATTGTTTATTTTTGTTTTATCGTGTTTTTATTGTTTATTGTGTAAGTTTGAAAATGTCCATATAGAACGAAACTGCAGTAAAGTTATTTACAATTAAAAGTGGTAAAAAACATAGAAATTTTTATTTTCAAATTTCCCTTATTTGCAATGTGCTATAAATTTAATCAACTGTGTCAGAAAGTATGCATTTATTCAATACCATTGAGTATATTCAAAAAAGAGATGAAAACTATTCTGTTTGTGAAGCAACAAATACTTATTTCATTTTTTTTTCAACAAAGGTATTGTTACGGTGTATGTATATTTTTTATATTCAACACTTTTATCCAAAACTGTATATTATGTTTTGCAAATCATCAAACACTTACTTGAAATCTATTATTTTTTTCCTTTATTTTCTTCAAAATAATCCATTAATGTATTATTACTATTAAGTATGATATGTATATATTTTCTATATTCAACACTTTCATCCCAAAATTGTACACTGTATCCTGTAATTGGGTCTAGTGCCTCTTTTGACAATAAATTTTATTATAGTATATTTTTAACATTTTATACATTTACGTTTTATATATTTCATACATTTTATATATTCATATTTTGGTCATCCCTTAAAGTGTATTTTATCTTGTAAGTAAGTAGATATATATGTTTTATATTCTTCAATACTCCATATCACAATTGTTGTCAACTTCGCTCATGGTGACTCCATGGTAGTCCACTTTGCCCAGTAGTGGCAAATTTCTACATGGTAAATATTTTAAGAAAATCATTCAAACTTCGGAAAAACGACCAAAGCACTGGTTGAGGTATGAAGATGACACAATCGTAATTTGGAGCCATGGAAAAAATGAACTTCAGAACTTCCTAAATCATCTGAATAGTTTTCATCCAAAAATCCAGTCCACCATGCAATTAAAAGAGATCCTCCAAATCCCATTCCTTGATGTTTTAGTCATCGGAGAAGGTAATCAACTAGGCAATAAGGTATACAGGAAGCAAACACAGATCTATACTTACATAATGAATCTAACTATCATTCAAAATAGAATCGAACCATCATCAACACCCTAGTGAACAGAGCTTTGGGAATATGTAAAGAAAAGTAAGTCGACGAAGAAATAAAACACAAGCGAACAGCTACGACAGAAAAGACAATCCGCGCTATGCATCCAAGGGAGAAGAGGAACACCAGTGAAGCCAACCCCAAGGCACTGTATATCTGCCATATATAGAAGGTGTCACCAACCAAACCGGAGAAATTTAACACCGTTTTCAAACCTGCGAAGAAAATATCGGAGTATCTGAGATCAGCAAAAGACAGCAGAGATCCACTCAAATCAGCGGGAATTTACAGGATTCCATGTAACTGTAGTAAAGTCTATATCGGTCTGACGAAAACAAGCATTGGTACCCGCCTAGTCGAGCACAAGCGGAGTTGCCGACCAAGAAGTCTGCAGTTGCTGAACATGCACTGTCCAACGAGGAACACTGTATCCTGTTCAAAAATACTGAGAGGCTAGCAACGTCGAATCATTATTCAACAAGAATGTATCAAGAAGTCATAGAAATACACAAACACCAAGAAAACTTCAACAGAGAGGAAGAGAAAACATATCTACCAAAGATCTGTCACACAGCATTGAATAGCTCCAAAACGAAGTCAAGTCACCCAAATCGCGCGGGAAGTACGTGCGGACCCTCCACGGCAGAAATGAGAGCTCAGTTTCAGTTTATATGTCAAGAGTACTTCAACCACACCACTGAAGATGACTGTTGCAGTTGAAACTTTTGGAGATTATAACCAAAGATGACCACGGCAAAACCCGAAAACTAACCAAAACATTGACACCAGCCATGAAAGCCTACATTCCTATATCATCAAAGTTGTTTTTGATGTAATTTTTTTTCAAAATTGTAGGGTACTTTTATATTTGTGAGTTTTGATCAACGGTGAGTCTAGAAAACTGTTGATGTTTTATGCTCTGAAGTACTATAGTTATAGATTCAACTATTGGTATATAATACCTTCAATTGATTTTCTTTGAATAATACCACGACGAACATTGAATGTCATTTGACAAACACTAGCAGGACTTCAACGAAATCATTCAACTGGTAACCTACATACCGGTTTTGTGGTATTACACCTCATCAGTGAAGGACAAAGCCGTCTGATACCTAACTTATTTCATCGATGTTCCATTGCTTATTTGAAACCTTCGTCTGTGACTGGAGCTGTTTTAACTAAATGAAGTAGTTTAAAGTTTCATCTTGCAAACAAAGCCCCAAATAGGGGATACCAAAACTAAACAAAAATAAAATCGGTATGATGGTTGAGTTACAAACACAAAAAAAACAAATATTTCCAACGTTCTCTCCCAACGTTCCTAAACAGTAGGGTATAACAAATGCGTACTGAAAATCATTTATAATTTCGCGGGGAGTACCGCGGTGAACATTGGATCATCTGATACACATTTGTGCAAGTTTCCCTACAGAGGAAATTCTTTCTCATGCAGGAGGTTTTTGAGTTCATCAATCAGAAGGAGTTCACTGAAATTATTTGAATGATCACCTATATACTGTTTTCAAAGTATTATTTCCTTGAACTAGTATTACTCCTGATTTGAACTTCCACAAAAATATCAACCATGTAACCATTGTAAATTATTTGCATCAACTGCAAAAATAGTTTGACTTGATTATTATATAAAATATTGATGTGATTTTTTCTGTTCAAGGCAACACTTAGAAATTCAGTTTAATACTTATTCAGTAAATTCTGAACAGGGAAAAAAAATTATTTACATTTTTTTGAATAAATGATACGATATTTAATTGTTCCGTGTTCAAATCTATTACTTTTATTTCAGATTTGTATGATGAAAGTTGTCTTATAGAAAATCCTTACTTCTATGTTGCTGATATGGAATGTTGGCCATGTGAAAATGTGAATACAGTTTTAAATATCACAGAAGTTGAAGATGGGTTGCTCAAGTCTGGATCAGGCACACCGTTCATAATAAAGGTAAATTTTTCAAGAATAAACAAATACAAGGCTGGCCACCAAAAACATACTGCGAAGCATAATTACCAGGGAGAATTTTTTTTTGTCAAAATCCAAAGTCATCAAACACAATGTTAATTTTACCTAAGAATTCTTCCAGACCTTTCAATCCCTAAGTGAAAGTGTTATCCCCCTAAATTTTCGCAAATGGGAATAAATGTGATACATTTAACTTTTTGTGTTTTCACAAAAATCTAAAACGACTTGAGTCAAGTGAAGAATGCCACTCAATTGCATCCATTTGTCCTACCTAGCAACCTTGAAACCTGTCTTTCAAATAATTTCACACTTTTTTGAGTAATACGATGGAGTGCCCCACCTTGTCAAAATAACACTTCCTCTCCAATGTATGCAGGATCATTCTACATAATATTTGTCAGAGCTGGGTCGGTAGCATTTTGGAATAAGGTACCTATATATCACCTTAGCTTAGCGAAAAAATGTCCAAAATTCCAGCCCACATATCCAACTTTCTAGGTTTTATTTGCATTCCATGTGAATAACCCTAAGATTGTTATTGGCAATTAACTACACCTTTCGAAAAATATACATTGAATAGAAAATTACCATTTTCTGTCAATCTTCAGTCATAATTTCACAAAGTTGCATGCAACGATAAAAGCTGCTTGGTTCTTGCACTAACCAAATCTTATAATGGAACCTATTTTTTTTTAATATTCTAGGGGCATTTGTGCCATTGTAACTATCTTTCATACTCAACCATTATTTACCTAGACAACTTTTGATAATTTTTGCAGGATACAGTAGCCTACGACCCCATGTCACAATCGAGTAAAACTCAGTAAGGAGATGAACGAAATGTTAGACACATTTAAATATCTAGGTGTTTTTGCAGACTGGAGTTTAAATGCAAATTATGATATGAAAAAATATCTACAAAAACGAGGTTCCTTCACAGATTATCAAATGCTATGACTTATAATACTATTGTTTTAACACATCTGCCTCATTATTATATGGTAGTGTACATTCTGAATCAAAATAAGGTTTGTAATATGAAGGGATATCTTATATCCATTGAAATGATTGCCTACGTATAAATTCATTTTGTATCAAGCTTTCATTTATAAAATAAAGTCAGCAAATGCACTGTTTCTATAAGAAAAAGTACTTTGAACACAAATATAATACCAGAATATGATATCATGGTATACCATCAATTGAAGACTTGGATGCATACAACAAACAACTAGATGATGTAGACATCATTAAGTCTCAGTTTTTTTTAATCCAAATTGAAAAAACTGTTGCTTTGACCAGGGATCTCTCACAGTAATTAAGTTTTATCTATCAATCGTTACTATTAATATATTATATTTATCGATTTTTGACTATATGAGATGTGATTCCTTTTTTTCACTTTTATGCAATATTCAATTTTGGTTTTTATTCAATTATTAAACAGAAAAAAAATAAAGAAAAACCAAAGAACAAAGCTTTGTCTATAATTACACTAGTCAAGTTCTTCAGAATAGAAAAAAGTCATAATATGGAATAATAAAATTGATGGAACATTTTTTTTTTAAAATGTTTATTAAAGTAACACTTGATAATAATACTTTGATATATGAATAAAAATTAATTTCCATTTTAGTTGAATCTTAGATCAAAGCATTCATCCAGTGTGTAATCAGCTTCATTGATGTTTTACAACTCCTCTAAAAAGTATATTTACAGTTGCGGAACAAATATGTACTTGTAGGTGATTAAATATTCTTTTTAGCATTGTATATGATTAACTTTTTTGTAGGGGACTTTCGGGTACAAGTAATACCAAATATAAAATTATGTCTTGTGTTATAGTGTAAACACCCATTTTTTACAGATCAAATAGGCATTCTCCAATTTTATAAATGCAAGAGTTGAGATATTTGGCTGATAAATAATGGTTTGCAATTTAGCCTCACAAACATATCTCACAGCTATCTTTTGAAGAACAAATATGGAGTTCAGTAAAATCTGCTGTTTTGAGCCGAAAGTGTCTTGCACTGATGAGAGGTAATACCTTAAAACCAGTCTGTAGGTGGTCTATTTGATTGATTTCGGCGTGGTCCTGTTGCTGGATGAATGAGAAACATCTGAAAGTCTATCCTCTGTGAGCTTACTTGCATAAATGTCTGTCTGATATAATTCAATGTCTATCTTGTATCAGCCGGTCGGTAGCCAGGCGGGGTGCTTTGTTCACTTACTCGAATTGACTGCCGTGTTGGTCGGTGGTTCAAGTCCCAGTCTGAACGATCGATTTTCACTTGCTATCGTCCAACCCGTGTTGGATGTTAAAAGGTAAGACCTCGTTTATCCTTAGCTCGCACAAGTTTCAACTTATGAGAGATGTCGTTGGTAGGGGTGCAACAGCTGGGTAACGGAAATACATATTTTTTAAACAGTAGTTAGTTTCTGGAGATATTTACCAGATCCTACTGTGCAGGAACGTTTGGAGAGATTAATGTTCTGAGATTTCATTTCTGAATATTTATTTTTTTATGAGTATGTATTTCACCTCAATACAGTCATCAGTTGGTGATGTTAATAACAGACAACGTGATCGTTCACGAATGGTCAATAACGAAGGCATTGATATTACAGTTCTGAGCCACGTTGCCTCGATGGATAATACAGTGTTTGAGTGAGTTGCCCCAAGCATTGTCATTGAGTCATACTATCTTTTTCGGAATTCTTCAGAGACACAAATTGCAGCCTTGCAAAATTTAAATGATACACTTGTTTCTCAGAGGCAATATGGCATGCCAAATTCACACTGGATAACCCTCATAACTAAAAAGTTGGGTAACCATATGATTGGAACCATTCTTTTTGGAAGCTATCTGGTGAGTCATATTTAAATTTGCTGAGTTTTCAAGTAATACCAAGCATTAACAACATCATACAGTTGGATCCTCTACTGCAAAATAGAATAGTTTTTCAAACAAGATGGGGCTCGTCCTCATTCCGAATTATCTGTGACAGTTCCTCGATAATAACTTTCCGATTCGATGGATTGAAATGAGAGATCGTCTGATTTATTTTCACTGGTCTTTTTTCCGTGGGATGGTTGAAATCGAAAGTTTGTAAATGCAACCTACTACTGTGAATAATTAATGGAAAGAACTTACCAGGTGCTGTAGGCTAGTAACACCTTATCTTCAAAATGTAAGGGAGGAAACAGAAACTCGTTTATACTATGTATGCAAGATCGAACATTTAATCAAGTAAATTTTTCAGTTTAGGTTCACTTTTCAGTTCAAAATGTTTCAGTTTTGGATACTACTTTTTTGAAATTTTTGAAGTGCGGAGAAGTGGCTACTAGATGATTTTCACATATGAATGTGTCCTAAAACCTATAGTTGATGTCTTCTACAATTTTTTACAATCTCAATATTAAATTACTTATCCAGAGTGAGAGTGACTCATTTTACCTGGAATGCACAGTATTTTGAAATTGAAATATTATTTTCGTAAACAGATTGATTGTCGACTGAATCATTGAACATGTAGAGTTTTCATATTACTATTGCCTTCACACCTTTGATCTCAGTAAGGAACTACTCAAAAAGAGATGGAAACAGTCCGTTATATTTTATGATAATGTGGGACATTGGATTACAGGAGGCAAACACTCTATGGACAACCAAATTATGTCCAGAAGAATATGACAAGGCATATATATCATCAGATTTTTTATGTTAGTTTGTACTCTTTATTTGGTTACCATATATTTTGCAAGCTTGTTCTTTTCATAAAGAAAAATCTTTTTTTACTTGACTCGTGTCTTCAGCATACATTATTATTTTTAGTTGTATGTATGGATGCACTCTTGGCTAAAATCTGGTCTTCCTCTAGGCAAAAGTATTCATAATTCAGATTTTTGAGTTTTTCACTATAGCATTCTTTTTCTTAGTTCAATGTTTTTAAGTTGACCATGATTTTGTCCATGATCTCTGTCGTGCAATATATTACCCTCTGAACTAGTTTGAGAATATCATTTCCTGATTCAGAAATGATTCCATTTTGTTTGTTGAATCTGCTAGTGTAGTTTAGTTCAGTACTTTAGACTTCATCTTCAAAATCTCTCGATATTCTTAGTTTATTTATAACATCATCTATTTCTTTAATATATTTTTTCAATGACCCAATTTATCTGACTACCACTTTTCTTTCTGTTACTTTTTTTTTGGTTCTGTTTCATTTACTCCTTGAGTCCTCTTCAGTAGTCCGATTTTTTCATTGACTTGTCACATTTCTCTTTTTTGGTTTTTTTCTTTGTAGCACTTTCTTAAGAGTAAGTCATTTTGAGTTCCTCCAGTTTTTGCTTATATTGTTTCTTTTCCAGGCAACTCTTCTTCTTTCTGCAGCATTTGAATGTTGTATTAATTGTTCATGAATTCAAGTTTTGCCTATAGTCACAGTACCAATGAATTAATTCGAATTAATACACTCCAAGAGTTTTTGAATCACCGATAACTTTTTATAATTTTTCGTTAATTTATTAATTATTTGGATGCACTTTCAGTGTCAAATTGTGCTATTTTGTTATGGGGTCTTGCTAACACACTCAATAGTTTTTGAAGAATTACTAAGAGGAAGGCACATTTTCTAAATTTAGACCATAGAAAATTACAGAAGTATATGCAGAACAAAAACAATCATTTTCAAGATTTGATGGTATGTAATTACAATTAGTTTTTGTGTATATACCTTATATTCAAAAGGCACTGGTCATCTTGGTTGTGTTGCTTTTAAATAATTATTCAATAGTCACGTCTGGAAAATACGATTTCTGATTAAAATATTAAATCCAGTATTTTTTTGTACCTAGGGAGCTGTCTGACTTGTCTATTTAGTCCAAGTCTCCAGAAAACACTGCAGCCTCTTGGGTTTATTGCGTTTATTTTCCCATCTTCTCATAACACTCATTCCATCAGTCTCGTTCCCTGTACTAGTTTGTACAGGTTCCGTGTTGGATGTTCGTCATATTCTTCTGGGCGTAATTTTTTATGTCCATAAATTGCCTGCCTCCTGTGATTCAGTACCTCACATTCGCATAAGATGTGTAGAGCTGTTTCTATCCCTTCGTTGCATAATCTGCAGCTGAGGTATCCGTTGTACAACCCCATTTTATTCAGGTGTCCTCTAAGCGGACAATGACTGGTTAGTAACCCTTTAATTATTCTGAGCCGATCCCTACTATATTGAAGTAGTTCTTCGGTTGTTTTCTCGGACGGTTCCAGATGAAGGTTCTACTGTGTTTGTTGCCAGGTAATTTTTTCGAGTATTCTGTGTGCTTCTTATTGGTCCATGTCCTAATCTGGTTACCAATGATTTTGGTACCCCCAGAGCTGGTTCAGGACCTATATATGAAGTTGATGATCCGCGTCTAGCACATTCATCAGCTTTATCATTACCTGTGATTCCTGAATGCCCTGGCACCCAGTACAAAGTTAATTTGTTCTTGTTTGCAAGTTCATTCAGTTCTTCATGGCATTCCCAGACCAGTTTTGATGTCACCTTCGGGTTTGTCAGAGCCCCCAGTGCGCTCTTGCTGTTTGTAAACATATTGATCTGTTCATTTCTTTGAGGTCTCAATTTAATAAGCCTTGCACACTGCAAGATATCATACACTTACGCCTGAAAGACATATGTGTATAGTCCTTGCGGATAGCTGTAGTTAAGATTTATATCCGCTCGGATGACATAGTCTACCTATAACACAAGGCTAATGACTAGAGTCGAGTCGAAGACACAAAAAATTAATTGAATCTGTTTCATTATTATTTTTTATGTGAAAGAGAAATGAATCAAAGCCAGTGTCATATCAGTAGATGAGTTACTAAAAAATGTTATGGCTGTAATTACACCTGTCACGAGAAATAAAATAAATATAGTTTAAAGAACATCGAACTAAAAAGTTAAAAATACTTTTTTTAAATAAGCTTAAAACAATAACGAACGAAAAATACAAAAAATATGGCGCAATGCGCCCACGCTTTTTTGCAATAATACCTACTAGTATTTCAAATTAAGAAATACATGTAAAGTGAGTTCGAATTATATCAAGGAGGTTACGCACATCGCCATCTGCCCGCGAATAGATCAAGCAATACTGTCGAATATTCTGTCAAATACAGATCCCGAGTTTGAGAGTTACTAACAAACTGACAAACATACGTACATACAGGTGAATATAATAAAAGCGGGTTTAAAAGGAGCATTGCTTTATATTTTCATATCTCACTTTTTTTAATTCATTCTGAATCGATTTAAATTTCATGATTTGATGCAATCCTACTTTTGAAGGTCAGACAAATAATTGTTTAATTTTTTCTTCGTATTCGCGTGCTTCTACATAATTAATTGGCTTTGCGGTGGTCAGGATTGTAGGTGTGAATGTTTTGTATTTCGAATGTATAGAAACATGTTTTAGTAAATGTAATGAAAGTGTTATACGTTTTACACGTTCAAGTTTATTCAAAGAAAACTAAAAAATAAAAGTAATCTGTCAGTACACCCAATTGAAAAGTGGATTCAGTCATACATATCCGACAGAACTTTCAAAATGTATATTGAGAGAGAGAGTGTCAACTAATGACTTTGACAGCCCCAAGGCAGTCTACTCGGGCCATTACTTTTTTTAATTTTATGTGAACGATCCATCCTCTCACGCCAAACAGGAACGTACCGGTATCTATGCGAATGAAAATCATTTGTCGTTCCAGCTTACATTGCCATTTGATTCCAAGATAAAATTGGATCGGTTATAGAGAAATTCACACACTGGTGCGAATCATCTAATCAACAATACCCAGAAAATATTGTTCATAGAGTTCACAAGTCTTCTCAGGCCAAAATTCAACCTTTCAGGGAATACTTGTGGCATATAAATGAATACATCACAATCAGCACGATACTTAGGTCTGGAACTTGACTAGAGTATCTCATTCAACAACTACATGGATGTTGTTTGTATAAAACTAATCAAGTTATGTTATGTTTTTGACACTCTCAAATCAAATTTCCTTAAGCCGTACCTGATTAATTTATATTCTGCAAACTGCATCATTGTTTAGATAATCTCTACCGAAACATCCAGAGTCTGGTGTATACCGATTCAGGTCCCCCTAAAATTTTTGTCTCTCCTGGTTTCAATGTGGAATTTTGGGTTTTCGAATGGTATCGTAATTCGGATTTATTGGATCAATTATTTTTGTAGTATTTTCAGTTTCACAGGAAATCATCCTAACTTTGGAATTTCAGAAATTGTATGCGAATGATTATATCAGACGATTAGCATATTTTAAATGAGAGTTTATCCAGAATTTCCTTGTAACTAAACTCAAAGAAGTCTCGTTTTACGAATAATGGCATGTTTATCAGAAACAATACTGGCTATTGGGAACTCGAAAGTGCTCATCTTTTACAAGAAAGCAATTTTCAAGAACGACATGGGTTCGACATATGGATGGGCATAATAGGACAAATATTGATTGGTCCAATTATCTTCCAAGGATCTTTAATAGAAGAGCGATACTTTCTCCAGAATGAAACAAAAGGGTACTCACTTAGAAAATTTATCGTTGGCCATCAGAAATAACATGTTTTTCCTAAAAGACGGAGAAACCCCATAATACCGGATGTGTGGGACAATGGAGTTTTTAGTGATAGATGGGGTGGAAACAAATGGGCGAATGAGGTGGCTCGCAAGAGGATTACAAAAAGAATAAGATCTATCAATGTGTCATCTTTCCTTCCAACCGATTTCCTGGAGTTTTTAAAATCTACTAGATACTGGTTAGGACAACAAGAGGATTGTTCCGAATTCTTGGGGTTCTTGTTGAATACTCTTCATGAGCAAAACAATAGCAGAATCAATACTCCTGACCACTCTGGATGGAATGATTCCGTACAGTCTATATCGTGTTGTGTTTGTAAATCTTTTACCGGAAAAATCCTCACTTTTTTGCTTTGTAGTGAATGTTCAAGAGGTAGCAAAAACGTATGTGAATTTCTGGAACTTCAACTAGCGTTTCCTAATATGACTAATAACCAGTCCGTGCAAAGCTTATTG
>WOGP01005355.1:0-13213 GCA_015342065.1 Leptinotarsa undecemlineata | reverse complement strand
TTGGAATGGCAAGCATATTTGTTGCAGCAACTTTGTTTTTCTCCGACAGTTCCGATGACCAGATCTGTCGAAGTTTGTGCTGATACTTACCTTATGAGTGGCGTTGTTCCACCCCGAGGTAAGTATACGTCTCTCCGGTATCCAGATGGTGTAAGATGCTTACATCTACGAGCTCCACATCCTCTCCGCAGTCCCCGCACCATCCTCTTTTGAGATAGACCATTGCACATGTGTCTATCCCGAATTTCATACCGATAGCATGCGTCTACTCTTCCACGACCCTCAAAGACTGATGGAGATCCTTCTCTTCAGAGACATTAAGTTCAAGATCATCCATATGATATAAATGGATGACCTTGTGCCTCCAGTACACGAGTGTGCCACAGTTATAACCTCGAGTATTTCTGATCGCAACGGACAATGGCAATAGTGAGATGCAGAAGAGAAGAGGACTGAGGGAATCGCCCTGAAATACACCCCTTCTGAAACTGACCCACCCTTTTTGGACTCTGGCTAGACCAGATGTTATGGTGAAGCAAGTTCGCCAGAGTATCAGTATCAGTTGTTCAATGTATCTCACTATTTTGTCAGGTACCGCAAGGCATCTGAGCAAATGCAAGATGAGCTCAAGCGATATTGTATCAAATGGCTTACGGTAATCGATCCAGGCCATAGAAAAGTTGCGCTGATATTGTATAGAGTCCTGCAATACATATCTATCGATAAACAGGTCCTCTTTAAATCCAGCGACGCCTCTCTTCGATCCTCTCTGCTCATATATCCGTTCGAACACTCGGACAACGACAGTGAGTATTCGTGTGGATAAGATGCTCAAAAACAACTTATAACACGGATTCAAGCATGTTATCGGTCTGTAATTCTCAGGAATCGACAAATCTCCGCTTTTGGGGATACGAACGGTCCGCTCCTCGACAAACCAATCCGTAATCGGCTGTTGTCCGTCCAGTCATGAGTTGAAAACTCTGGCCAGATGGCGGTGGGTAGTTTTTTTCAACAATAAGTGTTCAGCCCATCTTGGAGCAGCAAAGTTTTCGGAACCCCCTAGGGTCCTTCGAACGTCATCCGAGGTTATCGGGTTGCGCAGTTCATTCAGCTCAGGCTGCCAAAACTCTCTGTTGGAAGCTTCGAACTGCACTAAGGCTGGAGTGTCTAAGTTGAGTGGCTGCGGGTGTTCATAGATATCCTTCCAGAAGGATTCCACCTGATCAGCGGTCGGCAGATTATCCACAACATGTGGATTCTCTTGGAATAAGCGAGAAGGTTTCTCGCGGCACCTAAGGTTTTCTGCGATACTCCTCGCTCGCCTCACAAGTGACTTCTTAGCAGCTACTAGCATTTGTATCCTATCGAGGCAGAGCTATGTGGTGGTCAACAGCACTTCTTGACTTAAAGTGTGATGAATATGTCGTAGTTTGGCGGTTATTGCCGCACTGCGGGCGTGAAAGGCCTGTTGGCCGCCCTGTAATCCATCACACATTGGATACGAGACGCGTGTTGTCTCGCCGACCTGATCTTAGCCTCCATCTTGTGTATTATCATTATTATTCTCATTGTACCTTCATTTCGCCTTCGTTTTTATCATTCATGCAACAAGAAGCGCATCACAGCGCTGTTCATTACAACGGACCATTACAAATGGCCCCAAAAAAGAACACGAAAAAGGATTATCTGTTTTTGACGCCAAAAAATACTCTCATTGGAAAATTGTTCAGTGGGGCATTAATTATCAACTTACCATCGAATCCTGTTACCTCGCACTGAAAGTCTGAAATTGGAAATCGTTTGATTTGGTTCAGTAACGGAAGAAGTAGGTATGAACTGCAGAAAAGGATGTCGTTACAAGAGATTTTCATTCACATCCATTCCAAATGGAAATGTAGAACATAAAAAGGCCTCAAAGAATAATAGAAAAAAGACAAATGAAAATGAATGAGTCTATTCGGGAGTTTTCCACTTGTTAGTGTGTTCAAAGAATAACAAGATAATTTTGTACTTTTCAACGTAAACATATTCAATACTCATCCGCACAGATACAAGGGATAACATCGAAAATTTCAATATTTTCAGAACTCAGAAATGGAAGTGTGATCAAAACTTTCCAAATATGCGCCATTTTGTGTTTTGAAGAGATCAACTTCACTCGTAACTGCAATCCTCAAATTTTTTCAACAGCATTCACTTGAGAATTCACTTGATCTAGTAACTTTATTCAGCTGTCTGAACGACAAGTCCGAGAAGTCGGAACTTGAGGATTATTCACTACCTTCCAAATTGCGATTCCCTGTACAAATTGAAAGATATGCAGTGATGATCGATCATCTCTGGGTTGGAATAAAAGCAACGTTCATATGGAGTCCAAAACAAACTTTTTCGACACTTCTTCTCTGCGCACGTTTCACCTACCAAGTTAGCGATTTCAGAAGATGAAGTGAACTGATCCCTAACTCTCATTTTATGTCAAACAGGACACGCTCTCACTTTCATTTTCTTGTTATTTTCCTGTTCAATTTGTCTTGCGATTTTCTTCTTTCATTATTCTTATGATTTTTCCCAATGAACTTAAGAATGGAAGGTAAAGCCCCCTTTCAAACACAATTTGAATATTTCCATGCCAAACTTATGTCACTTGTCTGATACTTTCGAAACCGTAACCTGCCTCTGAGGGGAATCAAAGTTTATGAAGTCGGCTGTGGGTCCACAGTACCAAGAATCCAACTTATTGCTTTACTGACGACAGCACAGTCGTCTCGTCATCACATTTGGATTCCAGGACATATGCAGCGGATGCACATCTTCATCGGCAGCAGGAGGTTCTAGAAGTAATTTCGAATTGGGGTGACTGTACCCAGGTTCAAACCCAAGTATCGGTTTTCTCTAAAAATATAACTGGTTCCGAACCGGATATAATAATGTAAAGTCAGACAATTACGCTTTCCACTTCGATGAGTTTGTTGGAGGTTAAAATGGCACAATCACGTTGCTGTAATTGCGAAGGCTGCTTCTCGGAAGCTTGGAACACTGTTCCGAACTAGAAAAATGTACACACCTCAGAAACTTCCGATGCTTTATAAAGCTCAGATCAGATCTTCTTCGGAGTATTGTTCTCATATATAGAGGCCCAAATATACCCTAAAACTGCTGGATTTCATCCAGGAAAGAGCCGTCCGCCTGATTGGAGATGCAAACATCACTTGAAACTTTCATAGTCTGAAACATCAAAGAAAGATTAGAGATTTGTTTCTCTTCTATAGATATTTTAACGGGAAGTATTCAAGTGACCTGGCACGTTCGATTCCACCAAGTATTTCTGATATGTACCGCTATATCAGAAATACGGACTGTGGTTGCTCATCGTTTTGAGGTTCAAGTCAGTGTACCTCTTACTTTACTGTTCAAAAAATCTTTCATTTGAAAAACGGAGTTTATATGAAATACACTGAGAACGTTTTCCCAAATGAATTTGATCTCCATCGATTCAAATCCAACGTGAATCACTAATTTCGCACAGGCACCGCTCTGAGGAATCTCCTGTAGTGCTTGTATTCCGCTTTTAAAAAAATATACTCTGGTCTGGTATTTATGTTCCTGGACGAGTGAAGGGGTGAGGGTGGGTGGAAACTTGCAGAAGCGAGGTGTGCAGTGTTGTGAAATGTACGGCGTAACAGTAATGATCTCCATGAATGAGATGATATTTGTAGATCTTCTCGTTTGTTCAGGCAGTTTGAATGTTTTTCAATTTCCATAGCTTCGCGTATCATCCTGGCCTAGGGAGTTATTTCGGTGGTAATTGTTTGATGTTTTCGAAGTTTACTGTGTGGCCTGTTTCACGATTATGTTTGTCGCTGGATCTGATTCTCAAACAATAAAATGTCGATAGGCTCTCTTGGGGATGAAGGTTATGGCAGATATAAGTTCTGAAGCAAGTGGAATACGTTATTTCCTATATGCACTGTGATTGTTGGAGGTCAATAGTGTTCTTATTTCGTGCCTCTTCAGAATTCTGCTCACTTTGTATGAGGAAGAAAAGCTTTTGTGTGGTTTGTCTGTTCATCGTGCTGTTTGGAATGTGGTGTACCAGTTTGCTAAAGTTTAATAGACCTTTGGATTCAGGATTCAAGGTAGTACGTTTTGGCAAAGGGCGGATTTAAGTCCGTCTAGTTCTTTGGATCCATTATGGCTGTTAGTAAGTCCGATAGATCTTATATTTGAGAACAATTGAAATGAAATTCAATTGGATAGAATGATGACGTGACTTCACGTAGCGGTTGTTTTGGGTTGGTTTTCTCTAACCAGTTTTTAGGACGGATAGAACTTCGTGAAACGGGATACTACGTCAAAGCTGGCAAGAATGTCTGTTGGATATTGAAGGCTCTTAGGATTTTAATGAAGTGAAACAGATTCAAGTTTGGACATATGATGAGGACTGTTCGGCTGAAGGTTGGACAATATTAGCAATGTTTTTGGCAAGGGCGTGTGTGAGGTATCAAAATCACTGACGATGGAACGAAGTAGTATATTTGATTTGTGTATTTTTGAAAGACCATATATACGAGGTGTACGATAAGATTCCTCTCTTGAAATGACAGATTTCTTCTTGTCGGCGGAAATTATGGAGTTATTGATGAGTGTTTTCGTCTTTTTCACATACTTTATATTAGCTTCACCTGTATGTATGTATGTTTGTTTTCTTGTAACTCCTGAACTCGGGATCTGTATTGACAGAATTATCGACATCATTATTGCTTGATCTATTCGCGGGCATATGGAGCTGTATGTAACCTCCTTGATATTTCTTGGTCTATTCGCAGACAGATGACGCTGTACGTAACCTGCTTGATTTATTCGCGGGCACATGGCGATGTACGTAATCTCCTTGATATTTCTTGATCGATTGGCGTTCAGATGGCGCTTTACGTAACCTCCTTGATAAGTTGTTCATAAGAAACTCAAAATGAAAAATGGAGTTGTACAATGATGAGTGTTAGCGAAATTTTGTACTATAGATGAAAAATTTAGATTTCAAAATTTTTTCAACTACCCGTGATTTAGTACAGAAAAAAGTTTTGAACGAAGCGAAAGACACACTTCAAAATCTAATGCGATTGTTTGAAAGCAAATATGGATTTCAACAATGGAAACATTATCGTATATTGTAAACCTAAAAAGTTCATTTACTTAAATATTTCGAAAAATCGAAAAATTAGAATTAAGGTGCTTGACATACAAATCAAACCAAAAGATTGATTTGAAAAATAAAATTATTCACTCAAAAAAGATTTTAAGTCCATTAATATTTTGAATTGAACTTCAAATTGAAACATCAAGACTGACTTTTTCCTGAAATTGTTACTGCAAATTTTCTCTATACTTCGGAACAAATTTTACAACTGTCCGCCCTCTGTTGGAGTTAGTATAGTAAGTATTTTAACTGCATCTGAGTATTACTATAGAATTTAAGACCTCAAACTTCATTATGTTGTTTGAGAGGAATTTTACATTCGTGCCCGTCTGTTAAAGATTCATAATACTAGTGAGTAGACTTTGGAAAAAAATTATTTTTGACAATAAATCGGACTAAAATGTGAAAAATAAATATAGTTTGAAAAAAACAAAGGAACATGCTTTTATAGCACATGAAACTAAAATGTAATAAATAAATAAATGTTGAAAAATTAGAAAACACGCTTTTAAAGAACATCGAACTAAAAAGTTGAAAATAATTTTTTCAAATAAGCTCAAAACAATCAAACTAAAAATGCTAGTATTATTGTGAACAAAGCGTAGGCGCTTATCATATCATATCATATTTTTTATATCAAGCGCCCGTCGCGTTCTTACCAAAAAAACCAGAATTTTTCGTTCGTTATTGTTCTTTAAAAGCGTGTTTCTGAAACTATATCAATTTTAAAGTATGTTATGGAATCTCTGGTTGTTGATTGGTATTCCAAAGGGTCATTTCGAGATCTAAAAAAGTGCATTACGGTATTTTCATTTCCCATCTTGATTCCTATTAGACACTGGTTACTCTACCTAGTGTTATGATAACACTATCTTGTTTCATCTTCGGACATCAAACAAAAGATTCATGTGTTACATTTGGCTAGTACTGTGTTTGATTCAAATTTCATGACTGATTTCAATTTCCACTATGACAAGAATCAGTACTTCACAGATGACTCGCTGATTTCTGTAGTGCTACTTTCACTTTCCATTTATTTTTCAAGGTGTTAATCTACAATCCTTCATCACTCTCAGACAGATGATGATTATGTTGCAAAAATATAACGAAAGATGGATTCCGTTTGAAATTGTGTTTGAAATTGTTTATATTCAAGTATATATACCTACTATATCACTTACCAATAGTGGTTATAACTGTCAAGGAATAGAGGAAAGCTCCAGCGAAACTCCAAGGAGATGAATTCACATCATCGTTCCCATCATACCCTTTTCTGGTGTAGTTGACGATAATTTTCTGGTATGCAAACAATTCTTTTGATATTGTTCGCAAAAATACATCTTTATCCATCACCTTCAATAGAAATGAAAATTATCTGAAAGTAATATATTTCCATACTATACATATAACCATACTTGTGAAATTAACTAGCATGAATGAGAAAACAGGACAAAATTGTCAATTAATTTTATTGATTCAAGTGAGTAATACAAATTTCCGATTCTTTATGTAATTATCTCACCATCAACCGAAGAGAAAACATTCCTTTTTGCTTTAATAGCCATGTCTTTGTTTTGAATTACCAAGTACGTATGTTGACCATCATCGTTTTTGTTGCAGAAGTATTTTACTATTTGGACATGGTTCGAGCCTTTCAGATCAGTTACGTAATTGTTGAAGAGGTTCTTATTCAACATTTCCGAAATGCAAAAAATTTAAAATTTTTGACCTTGATTTTTTCTTGCTGAAAATTAAAATTTTCGAAATTTATCAAAAAACGACTGATGCCATATCTGATTATATATTTTTCATTTTCAAAGTAGGGTTGTCGAACAGATATATTTTTGTTTTTAAATTCCTATTTCAATCTCAATATTCGCACTTACTTTCAGAAAGGCACATTACTCTTCATTCAAAACATTTTTTATATTAATTCACTTCCAGGTCCATTTTATCCATAATCCCATTCTTCTGCAATACATTGAGGATTTATTTAGAATCGTTTTTTCCACTATCGCTTATTTTTGCAACTGAGAGATATTATTCTTTCTGTTAATAACTCTCTAATAAAATGCATATGAGTGCAAGTATCAATTTTGAAAAATTTGATAATTGGTCCGGTAAAAACTGACAACGAAATATTGTAAGTCCGGCCACTCATGTACAGCTTTAACTGACAGTTTTAACTGTACAGTTGAAACTGTACGTGTGTGGCCATTGTGGTCACAGTTCAACTACAATTTTTCAACTGTACAGTTTAACTGAGAGAAATGAAATCATTCATATTTTTACTGAAATGACAAACTCAACTGAGTATGTGTGACGGTTTGAACTAAAAATATCAATCTTCCATGTGAACATATTGCTTTTCTCATGGAGGTATCTTGCTTCTTAATCAAAGGAGAAAGGAGAAATATATTTATCACGATTATTGAAACTTGTAATGCAACACATCGACACGTGTTTTAATCATCAAATGATTATTTCCAAGAAATAAAAGAAGTTTAATCTTCCTCTTGAAGATGATCACTTGGTGATCGAAACACGTGTCGAGGTATTGAAAATAACTTTTTGGTATTAGAATTATTGAAAGGTAAGATGTAGCGTTGTACGTTAGGCCGCGTTCATACTATGCAATAAGTTTTGAAACGACGTTTTTCAAACACTGTTGTGAAACAAGTTGTAAATTAAACTGAAAAATTTTATAAAACTAAGTGTTTTGAAACTATTTTTGTGTTTTACTTTGCCTTCCTTTCCTGAATATGAATAGGACAAAGGAAAATTGATAAATTGCCCAACATAGTTTGAAACTTGTGAAACTCAAACCTACTGCACAACCTGCGAGCCTAGGTTGTGGTATAGTAGTACTATTTTGTCAGGAAGCTTCGATAACCACGGAGTTTTCGAATGTTATCGCAAAGTAAAGATGTATAGAATCGTAGACACGTAGGGTCAAATTTCACAATGAAAAACATATTGTTGCATGAAATGTCCTGACTATTCATTAAAAAATATTCAACTAACTTTTGTTCTCAATTCTCCTGGAGGTAAATCATGGGGAACACTACGAAGCCATCCAGAACATCACTTGAGCCATATTTTTCTCTGGCCTGCAAAGTCTATGTACAATTACACTAATTTGACCTAATTCATACTCGACATATTGAGATATAACCCTACTCAGTTTTGTCAGTAAATGCTCCACAATTATTTCTTCATTGTCGCCCAATTGCAAAATGAATATGGCTTTTTATACTTTTCCACCAAAACACCAATTTTTGTACTGCGCTATCTGTAATCCAGCCCAAAGTAAGTATCTGTATCTGTCAATCGATCAATATAAATATATTATTCAATTTTCATAACTGTTTCGTGAGTATTATACCAACTTTCGTCCAAATAGAAAATTTACCGTTGCCTTTGTCTATATTCAGTTATTTTTTCTGAGTAATTATTACGCAATTCCAGTATTCTTTTGCTTTCCATAATTGGTTGACGTTTCTTTAATATTTTAAATCCAAATCCTAGTTTCTTTATCCAATTCTGAAGAGTTATGTCACAGCAGCTCATGTTATGGCATGAAGTATTCAATTTCTTTCTTATGATTTCCGTTGTAGGAATCTCATTGCTTTTTTAACAGTAGTATATTGTTTTTTTCAATGATTACATTAGATGCATATCTAAAGGTTTTGGTAATCCTGTATCACATCGCATTTTGCGTTCATAAGGTTTGTTTTTGACATTTTACATACAGTTGAGAAACAAATTTCGGTCAAATCTGATGTTGCTTGTAATAGTTTGTTTCCCTGGAAATCAAATTTGAGATGTAGATACTTATATACATTGAAACATACTCTCTGTGTTTCAATATCGAAATGCATTCGAATCTTATTCACTGCTATCTCTTTTTCGCATTGTTCACCATCGCTATTGGAATCACTTCACTGGAAAAAGTATGCGTTATTATCACATTTCTTGTCCAGGGACGCCACATTTCAAACAGATAACAAAAATTTCAGGTAATTATAACTGCACCAATATCGAATTCCAACACTCAAATTGCGATCAGTTCCTGAACTGAACACGACAGTGATAACCATCCCCGCATTTCCCGATTTACATTCGTCATCGTAACATGACTTCAAATTCAACTTTATGATTATTCAGTCAATCATAAAACTCGGTTAGTAAAAATCATCCAATACTAACCGCCAAGTCGACCGTACACGTGTACTAGTTCGTTGCCGGTGCATTTCTATGTATTGGTTTTTTGGTCTTTGAGAGTGCCGCCAACTTTAGATGTGCACAAAATCGTTTACTTCGACTATAGGTACTTGCATGAATATCACGGTGAAGATGGGAAAATATCGTATGGGAAAATGACATATTATCAAAACACTCACCTTTGAATTCAATTGCATTGTTATATTCCACAACTTCTCAGCGTATATTGATCTATTATTTCTTATTTCTATTTTCATTTCTGGAACGTGTTTTCCTTCAATAGCCATAAATATGAACGAACCCGCTATTGTATAACCTACCTGAAAATAGAAAGTTATTCAGTGTGCCATATTTTTCAGAGAAAAACAGTAGGTATCCTTTTGTGAAAATATCTATCATTTTAGAGAATGAATCTGATACAAAATCATCAAGCTATTTCAATATCGAAGTTGAAATGTTTGTGTCTAGAGATGTTATAAGTGTTCTTATTATTATTACACATTATTTTACTTATCAAGTAAAATATGTGAACACATTCAGGGTTATCCAGATTCTAGTACTTATATGCATTTGGATTTCGTAATAGTGAGTTGAATTGTGACAAAGCTTCTAAGTTTCTGGTACTATTGAGGATGACCAAATATAACGAAATGATTTATTTCATTGATCCTCTTCTTATTTCGTCGCAGTAATTTTCATTGGACTATAATAATATGATCATAATATATTAAAACATGGTTTTGTCATGTTTGGGGCACTCTCAACTCTGAAATTTCAATAAGGACCAGCATTTTCGTAGCCATCTCCTAATTTGAATATTATTCATGTAATATCTTACAAATCGAGTTGTTTCGATATTCCCCCCGAGAGTGTCAGTAATTTGATGTTCATCCAATGAACCATTTTTTTGTTAATTTTTTCATTACCTGATTCGCTTTTTAACACTACTTCAGAAAGTATCTGGAATATGTTGTGAGGCACTCTGTCGTTAATCGAAAGTGAATCAGTAATAAAATATATGAGTTATTGTTCAAGACAAATGAGATGGTATGACCTCCAACTGTGTCTGAATTCATTATGATTCAAGGTTCAGATGAAGTAGTAAGGTATCCTAGGCAATTAACGCCCACTTAATTTCAAATCAATATATTATTTAATGAAATGATTGAATTGAAAAACTGTTTAAGAAAATAATTTTATTGAGAAATGAAGACAACAGAAAACTAACACATTAGTACTATCAGTCATATAAGATTATGCAAACAAAGTATTTTTGAATACCCTTTCATAGGCGTCATTGAACATACAGTTTTTAGTAACGCCCATATGTCAATATACGTATTATCTTAATGAACATAAAAAAATCTGAAAGTATATTAGGTATGTTGTTGTTTTTCAGATAGCATTATAATTATCAAATTAATTAATAATCAAGCAATACTACAATATTTAAATTTTGTAACACGTCCAACACATCTCGTCGCTTCTATTCAATCATCTTTAACAAAAATATATCACTTCTAACATGTGTTATAATTATATTACATCAACATCTGAAGGATTTTTAATAAAAATATAGATAATTATGAAATGCTCATTGGGCGCAAATGAACGTAGATGGCTAATGACGCCCCAGACTAGTGCGTTAATTAACGCCCTGAAATTAAGTACAACATTATAGCGTCAACATGAATGAGATCAGTAATCAATTAATAATTATATCCTGAGAACTTTTCTCAGTATCAGAATCAGTCTTACAATCCTTTGGAATTTTGATACGTTTTATTTTTATTCATTATGATACACATACATTTTCGCCTTGTATAAATGCGCCCACTTAAGGATAATAGCGCCCATACAGGCTATTAACGCCCAAACCTCACTTAACGGGGCGATATTACCCGAATAGTACCTTCTACCTAGATCTCATATTTTCACACATAATTACAAACAAATCAACCAAATTGTTAATGGAATATGAAATAAAGGTATCTAAAATGAACGCTAATCACAAAATTAAAAATGTAAGTTATAGAAAATAAACTAAAACTTTCGAATTTGTCGGAGTATTTTTTATACTAACACCGTGCTATAACTAGTGACTATAAACAGTGAACAGTGAAAAAAGTTATAATTGTTGTTGTTGTTGATTGTTGTAGAAATCAAAATTGAGGTCGGGAGTAAAAAATCAATAAACTTGCTAAATAAAAATGTTTTACTTATATTGTTTTCATTCAAGTTTTATTTTTGTATTTCTGCGTCCAAAGGTAACTGGTTTGCGGGAGTACCTCATTAGTCAGTTTCGAGAGCAGTGCCCTTCATTCTGATGTACACAAACAGTTTGTCCAACTCTACATACGAATTGTAAAGTCAGATTTGCAGTCCATGAATAGATCTTAAATATATTTAATATCGAACTTAATTTAACAAATAATTCAGATGGCTTGGGTTCATAGAACTTAGTCTTAATTTGAGTACATATACCCTTCTGCTCAAATTATGAATGAACAAAATTCTCAAATCACGGATAACTCTTCTGCTAAATGAAAAAAATCACAAAACAGAGAAAAAGTTTGAGTATTTTCCCCGTACAAAAAACTATTGCTTAAAGAAGTGTGAATTAGTCAACCAACAATTGGTCTGTAGTGTATACACAGCTTTCGATAAAATTAGACATGCGATTCTAATTCATAAACTTGTTAGGATGGGTTTCATTGAAATTGAAATCATATCTTGATCAAAGGAAGCAGTACGTCTATTATAATGGTTTATCTTCAAATATTCATTCTGCCTCTAGTGGAGTTCCTCAAAGATCTAATCTTGGGCCATTACTTTTTTAGTTTTTATGAATGATTTATGCCACACATCGTAATGCAATAGATTAATGTTTATAGATAATTTGAAGCTTTACACTTCTGTTATCAATATAGATGACTGTATTAGATTGCAACAGCAGTTGAACACTTTGAATGACGAGTGCCTCAAAAACCGTCTCAATTCAAATATTTCCAAATGTAAAATTGTATCATTTACTAGAAAATTCAATGCCTACAATACAGTTTGTTTATAGTATCGATGAAACTATATTAAGATAGAACTAACACTATTAGGAATCTGTGTCCATTTCAATTATCAACTTCCTATACTTTTAATAATCACATTGATTTTATTGTTAACTCTGACTATCGCTCTCGCAAAATTGCAAACATTTTGATCTTATATCTCTTGAAAAAAAAAGAAAACAAACATCGTTTGTTGAACAGTAGAATTGATTCTCCGCAATTACTTTTTGCAATAGATTTTCTTGTACCAAGATCAAAGTAAAAAAAATACCACTTTTTTGTGAAAAAA
This sequence comes from Leptinotarsa undecemlineata, assembly GCA_015342065.1. NCBI lineage: Eukaryota > Metazoa > Arthropoda > Insecta > Coleoptera > Chrysomelidae > Leptinotarsa > Leptinotarsa undecemlineata. Next base: position 438 of record WOGP01005355.1, on the reverse strand, counting down.
AAAACTCAAATCATTTTATTGTTAAAATCGCCATCAGTGAATTTGATGTGTAGTACTGCAAACCGGCTGATATCACCCATGTGATATCATGTTTTGTGGCATAGTCTATCCATTCCCAATTGGAACGCCAATAGAAATAAGAGTACTACGAGGAGTGTTCATAATCACTGCCCGGCAAATGGGAAATGTAGGTATATACTTCCAGTGCTTTTATGTTCAAAGCGTCCCTGGTACAGACATAAACATTTCTTGCCTGTGGCCCCTATACTAAAACCAATAATGATTGAGAGTAGAAGTAAACCCAGTTGACAGCAAATCGGGGGCGTGCTTATTAATTTTTGAGAAGGTTGAGAATGAAAGAAAAATTCTTAGTACAATTAGTTAAAATATTCATACACATTTTTTATTTATTTCATTAAAACTTTGCAATATCGTAAT
>WOGP01005354.1:0-13214 GCA_015342065.1 Leptinotarsa undecemlineata | reverse complement strand
AGGATAAGGGAATATTCCAAAGAAAGGAAGGAAGTAATCAATTTGCAAATAAGTAACTCTATACATGGATGTGTAGATTATGCAAAGAAGTAACTTTCAGACACAAACTGAAAGAAAGTCGTCCCAAAAAATTATTCACTCCTAAAAATATAACCCCTTCAATTCAGATCTTTCTTGTTCTTTAAATACAATGATTAGGCAGAGTACCTCGAACAAAAAATAATATTCATTCGATGGACTTATTCTTTGCATCACGGTGACATACTTTGAATTGTTTCGGTCAATATAAATGTACGAACATAAAATTTTCCAACTGAATTAGGATCAGCTGCAATCAAAAAACAATTATCGATGACTATATTCATTCTTTGTTCTAAAGGATATTGTTTTAGCGGACTATTTTATATGTGATTCGTGCTCGTTAACCCCTATCGAAAAAACAATATTTGAATTATTGATAAGACATAAAGGTGGACTGGTAAAAACACTCTGATAACATCAGGCTATGTAAATTTGTATATCGGTATAGTTGATTTTGAACATCCCAATCACAGTTTCCGATGTTGTAAAGGAAATAAATACACTTGTTCTTTATGCAGTGTGGCGACTCGTGCATGATGAGTCACTTTTCACAAATATTGAAAGCTTTACAAGTGATCGAAAGTTTATAAGCCAAACCATTTATAGGAAATGTTCTATATTTTTATGTCTTGTTTTTAGCTTTGGCACGGCAGAAAAATTCTCAAAACGCTCTGAGAGCGGTTCCTGTGCGAATGTATCTGTTTACTTGGAGTTCAGTTGGTATAGATTGTATCCACTTGAAAAAAACCCTCTCGTAAAGTTTATTGCTCAAGAAATAAGGGAGAGTTTTCAAAAAATATTTTTTGAGGTGTATAAAGTTGAAATTCGAAGTGATAGGCATATTTTTGTCGCCGAGGACGTGTACTGATAGCTGATGTTTGGACATCCATATGGAAAGTAGTGACAAGTGTACAAAGCAGAAGACTGGATTTGTGTTCTTCTACAGTGGATCGTTAAAATATAATATAAATAAAGTATGAGTATAATCACCAGCGTTGATGGAAAACGCTTCCAAAAAGGAATCATCAGTGTTTACTTAGGAAAACTGGAGAACCAAGGAGCAAGAAGTTCTGGAGATTCATATCTCATCTAAGTTCAATTAGTAAATCCACATGTAAAACATTGTCAAACCATTCGAGACTCTCCGTGTTCCACGAGTGAATTGTTTCAAAGGTGTGTGATATGAGTATGTCAGAAAGTATATTGTTGATCGTTGTAGCAACTAACTGGAAAGATCTAGAACCGTTGAGGCTGACAAGTTTTTTCCCTAGTCACTAGTGCAGTTATATATTTTCTTTTATGCTTGATTTGCATTTGTTGCGACTGTTTTTTGAACCATGGTTTATTTTTAGAAGTTCACTTCATTGAAAATTGTGTACACCCATAAATGCCCGGTGGAATGACCTTAGTTAAATTAGAAACACTTGTAGATCGATCAGTAAATTTGAAACGAACGTCCAGATAGAAACCGAAATAGTCTAAAAATTCTTTCTATATTTAGCCGAACTGTAGTGCTAAAATTGAGCGGTTTGGGTTATTCTTGAACCCTTGTTAGTAATTAACCTGAAAGTGAATGAAATGAGTTTGTTGAAATATGGTCCCGATTATATAAAGTTCAGGATGGTTTCGAGTATAGACTTAGGAGAACATATCTGACTCTCCATCTCGGTCAGGAATTCTTGTTCACTCCTTTATGCGTAAGGCCTGTACTATTAGAATATATTTATCATTGATAAGGAAAAGTAGCCGTCTTCTGGGAGAATTCTGATGAAACACAACGTGAAACTAATATTCAAGTCAACGAAAAGTGTCAAAGAGTCTAAGGTTTGCTAAGGACTCTAGAGAGTCTTGAACAACGCCGTGGTTTCTATGTTGGAACCAAGAAAAATGTAAACTCCTAGGTACTCGGCGTTCTGATATTGTCGCCTTGGATATAACGACAAATCAGCTGTAGCCGAATTCTAATAATGTGGGATATTTTTCAGGGTTTTTTTTTATTTTCGGGAATATGGGATTTATTGAAATTTTTGAAAATAAAACCATTTTCAAATCCATAACCAAAGAACTATCACTGACGAAAGACCTATACTTTCTTCAACTTTGCACTTTCATCATACGGTAAGTTGACCGTAATGATTATCATGCCACTTCCATATCGTTGCGCTACCATCTTCCTACATAGACCTCGTGCGAAATGTACCAATAACCACCGCGAAAATGGTGTTATGACTATGACGTAACACTAAATGAGGCAAATTTAATCTTTTATAGCGGGTATATAATCTTTTTATTCTCATGCACAAACGGGAAGGCAAACAGACAGAAATTTGCTGTTCGCTAAATGTTTAATAATTACACGTTTTAAAACGGAGTTTGTGTTTGATCTAATTTTTATCTTTCTTTTCCAGGTGAGTTCATCATACGGTGAATGTTTTGCGGTTCTAGTGGGAAATGTAGTAAGTGAAATAGTTTTTAGTTCGGAACATTTTCATAACCCAACTTCTGGTTATTAGGTTAAAGTAAATATGTGTCGTAAAATGAATCCAGCACAGAATTGTGAAAACATTTTTGATGAAACTCCGAAATGATTTTATCATATTTGAAATAAAAATTATCTAATCCGAGTTTTCACTCAGAAACTTTCGTGAAAATCAGATTTTCTCATATGATGAATAGTCGTGTATTTCATGGTCTATAATAAAAATTTTTTAGAGAATTTTTCAAAATAATGGAGCATGTATTTTTTCTGTGAAGTGAAACTTCTTAACTTGGGGAGTGAGCTACTAAATGCGTGACGAGAGCGTTACAAAAAGTGAGATCGGGCGTGGCGAACGTGAGTTGAAAGGAAAGTATAAGTAAGTGAAAATAGAAAGAGAGAGAGTTACGTTTCGTATATTATTGTTGGGGCAAGAGAGAGGTGATAGCACACATTTACGGTAGAGTAAACTCTGAAGAAAACGTATCATACGTTGTCACTAATTTTAGCCGAAGATTTCAATGTTAATTTCGAATCCAAAGATGGACAACTCTTGGTAAACTTTCTACAAGATAAATTAGAACTACAAATGAATAATAATCGAAATGACCCTAGCACAAACTTTCTCTAGATATCTTCGTAATTTTCATTCGAAATCATATGTATCTTATTTCTCATACCATAAGTCTATTGTCTCGGTCTTACAATCAACCACAGTAATTACTGATGTATCTGATAATAAAAATAATAAATAAAAATAAAAAATATATTTAAAAATAAAAAATATATTTAAAAATATTCATTTATTGTTTCTTACTGTTTTTGGGTTTATAGCCTCCCACGGTTTGAAAAATGAACAAAACTAAATCAGTGGAGAATCTACTGAAGTATAATAAAAGGCAAACTGTTACTGCTTAGTAGAAATAACCCTTTTCCATTTTTATAGCCGAAAAAATTTACTTGATCCTGAACAAAAAAGATAGTTTATCATTGAAGACACCAAATGTATGTATTGGCACTTAGTAAGTTTCTTGTTAAATCCTAATCCTAAACCATTTCTGATAGTCTTCAACTGTACCTGTATACCAGTTTTTCCACTTAATATCTAACAACAAACTTCAACTAACCTAAGAAAATTACCTAGGAACTCTGAAATATTTTTAATGATATTCAATTCAAAGTTGAAGATTTAACTTAGCCTTTCTCAAACATTTTTTTTTGCGAAAGAAAGATTTTGGCTTTCTACTACTCCATGTTGATACACACAAACTGGAAAAAATCCCTTCTGCAACAACTACTTTCATATAAACATTGAATTACACGAAAGAAAAAAAATTCTTTCGAAACAAATACTTTTATATGAACACTGAATTATACAGTAGATATTTTTCACTACTCAGTTTGTATTCCAAACAAAAGAAAGAAGAATTTCACGAAAGAATTTTTTTCTATCGTGTAATTCAATGTTTATATGAAAGTATCTGTTTCACAAAAGCTTTTTTCGAGTTTGTGTTTGGAAGTTGCTTCTTTGCATGATCTACACATCCATGTATTGATTACTTCCTTCCTTTCTTTGAAAAATTCCCATTTTTCATATCAACATGGAGTAGTAGAAAGCCAAAAACTTTCTTTCGCAAAAATTAATCACTCCTAAAAATATAACCCCTTCGAATTGAAGGGGTTATATAACCCCTTGAATTCATGAATTTTTTAAAATCGAAAAAACGTTTTGTACCTCAACTTATTTTGTTCGTGAAAAGCACTTCATGGAAATTCTGATCACTCCAATATCAAATCGTCTAAAGGAACAATTCGTCCTGGCCAGTCTCAACTTCCTACACTGTAGGTTAATGGACTGACACCTATCAGAAAACTACTTCCCTGGCTAATACCATGAAGGGCGTTGGATTATATCCAACAGGTGTTAGTGCAGGATTCTTCACTGAAGTTATTCCTCCATATGCTGTTGGCAATACAACTGATAATTGAAAATCGGATTCCTTCAGAGTATCATTCCTTGAACTAGGATGAAGCGGACAACAAACAGCAGGTTTGTCAACGCATCATCTGCCTGTGAACGAGGTAACCAGAGATACGTACAAACGTACCCTTCATGAAACTCTTCATCAAATCCACAATTACATCACATAAAATAATATTTTTGGTACCTGTAATCGTTATGAGGCCAGTTTGGTTTTGTACGATCCAGCTTAAATTAGCCTTTAAAGAATGGTGAACCACCCCAGGCAAAGCCCCGTACTCCAATAAAAAATAAATAAAAAAAATCCGTCCAAAGTTCTTCCAACTGTTGCTCGAAAAACCCTTTTGCTGCGGCATTATTAATTCCTTCTCACAAAGTATATTCCAATTATAATTCGAGCATTCTCAACTACATAAAGGACTAGAAAACCTCTGGCTAATTTCAATGGAAGTTTATTATAAATCCCTCTCCGACAGCAGAAGTAAATAAAAAAAAGAAAAAGGGCTGAATTTTTATCAAAGAGCGAAGAACTGTAATTGTGTTTTTATATTATATTCAGAGAATGCATAGAAACATTGTAAGTTGTCAAGCACCTGGGGCTGACATTTCTTTCTGAAAGTACGAGTATCGTTGAGTTGCTGAATAACAGAGAATAATTCAATTGTGATGTAATTGTAATTTGATTGTGATTTTTCAGAAGAGATTATTCTTCCATGAAAAGTATAATTTTTTTAAGTGATCAAGTGGACTCCTGAAACAATGTCTATGTAAATATTGGCCATTCTTGCATAATAACTTAACATGTTCGTACATTTCAGTTGTTTTCTGGAGATGATCTTTATTGGACAAGACAAAATTCACATAAATATCCCTACCTCACACGAAATAATGATTTCTGTACATTATATCGTTCCTCGGGAGAGAGCAGCATCATGATAATGTATTCTGTTCACCGTGATACATCCACAAAGTCAATTGAATAGTTCCTCTCAATCAAAGATCTCATGGGAGAGGAGCAATTAAATGGTAATTAAAATCATGTCAATATGCAAATTCATCTCTAATATATTATTCAGATTTGAGATGAGTAATATTCATTCAATTACAGTTAGGTTAAAACGAGAAATCCAATTGCAGTTAATTATTGATTGAAAATGTTATTTCTGAAAATTCAACAATATTGGAGCTACAACCAGGAACCTTGCTTAGTACAGCACACTCTTTAAAAGAAGATATGTACGAGGTCTGTTCAAAAATTAAGCAGAATGTTCAATCGATGCCTTTATATTCAATGTGATCCATCAAAAACGTCTGCAAGACAGAGCTGCCAGAATGAGGACTCCTCGAAAAAATCCAAAAATACGTTCAGTTTGTTGTGAGGGGGTAAAATTTTAGCATAAAAACCAACGCAGAATCAAAAATTTTAAGAGAAATGGCTTTGATTTCCTATCCATTGCTCCTTTGTTATTGGAAATCTCTCCGTTCAGTGATTATTGGGGTATTGGGGAAGATTCAGATAGGCATGGTCAGTCTTGAAAATTGTGGTGAGGTTTTTAAAAACTATTTTATCACCTTTTAAAGTTATCATTTATGAAGACTTAAGTTCAATAAGGGTAATGAATGTGGAAATTAGGTTACCGAACCATATAACCAACGTCATCCTGACAAACATACTCCTGAGAAAAGTTTTTTTATATTAGTGGCAAAATTTCGCTATACTGAATCAGTTTAAAATGAAAAGAAGCAAGATAAAACATAGGCTCACGGCCAGAGTTACGATCAGATAGAACAAAATCCGGACTGGTGGGCCGTGATCGAATGAAATGTGTAGTACCAAACGTTTCAACTGCTACTGCGGCAGACATCATCAGTGATATGTGCGTTAACTGCGATGTCCAAGATTATATCTCGATATCTCAGCAACAACTGACTGACCAGCTTTGTGTTTACTCGTATTCATAATAGTAGACGGTGGTGGGGTGTATATGCAAACGTTCTTAGATTGTTTAATTTGTAAAATGTAGAGAATGCGTGACATAACCGCAATCTATTGCAGTACTCATTAATAAAATGGAGCTCCTAATTGAATTACCCCAGAAACATATCATAATGTGAGAAATCCTTGTGTGAATAAAATTCATTATTGTCAGACAACGAATGGTGAACGTTTCAAACATTTATTGGAATAAACTGGTGTGAGTTTTTGATACTTTTTTTTAATGGTATTACTCAGGAACAGCTGATTCATTTGCCAAAAATAAATCAGTTTTGGATAGAGAATTGAAATACATATCAAACTCAGTTTCTTTTTGAACGAGGAACTTATTAGCACCCAAGTGAAATTATTCTATTCAATCTGACTTTCCACTATACGACTATACATAAATATTATATCATACAATAAACTTCAATAATGTGAATTCAAAAATTGAAAAGTTTATCATACTTGGATATTGAAAACCACCTTACCGCATTCCTTTGGCTTTGATTTATTGTGAGAGAACAAAAAAAGAAGCAGAGAAATATCACGCACAACTGAGTATGTATTTATTATTCGTAAAAAACTTTCTCAAGTTCGATTATACACCATTTTTTGTTTGAGACGTGTTATGTTCAAGGTTAAGAGTCTACTGAGAATTTGCATTTCGGGTCTCCAACATACCGGTCGTTTCAAAAATACATGAATTTGAAAATAGGAATTGAATATAAATAGCTGACAATTTTGTAATAAATTAACGAATGTTGATGAATTTTTCGGCGTGAAAAGTATGTTTCCTAATTTTTTTCGAATCTGCAAAAGTATTGACATTGACATTGGATGATATTGAAATAAACTTGAAATTTATATTTATACTAATATCGAATTTTGAATTATATCAGTTTTTGGATGTATGCTGTGCTGTAAACAATAATTCAGTCTGTTCGTTAAATAATATACTGTAGCGCATGAAAATATCGGAGAACTATCATATATTTCACGAATGGAAAAATGTTTTGAGATATATATGAAAGTGTAGATAAAATGAAAGGGGTAAATCATATGAGAAAAAATATATAATGATTCATTAATAAACAAATTCCCACTTCTTATTCAAATCGGTATGTGTTCTGTGGACTGACTAATTCGTCATGCAGATAATGTTGAAATACCAAAATATTTGGATGAGGTTTTTATTTTCTCTTCCACAGGCAATAGTCATTACTGGAAAGTGAACATGTACATAGTAACAGGTATAATTTTTGAAAATGTAATTTGTCGTAGACTAGTTAGCGGGCCCACTAAATTCTTACTCAACCTAATTCTTGTAGTTGACATCATATTTTGTTGAATACAAGTGTGAGGTTCTTCCTTTGTTTGAAAACTTTGAAAATGTAATAATTAATGTAATTAAAACTCATAATAATCGTAAAAAGTATCTTCAGTAGATTAGTTCATAAAGAATTAAACCAGTGCGCATTATCTCTCTTTTTCAAATCTAATGTCATTTATTTTATTTCCCGTCCTTCATCATTCCACTAGTCATGAAACTACTATACACAATATTTTCAAAGCGCAACCTTGACAGGAAAATAATATATATTTGTCCGATTAGTTTTGCGACGAATGACTGTTCGATTATTCAATAGGAGATTACCTTAATACGGAAAGGGGTGGTTGAAAATCGTTATTTCCTATTGAATACAGTTATTTGTTGGGAATTCAACAAAGAAAATCGTTTGTGTCAATAATTATTTGTATTCCTCATCTCCTACCGGAAGTGAACTTGATAGATAATTTGATCTATTATCCGATGAATATCAAGAAGTACCTGATAAAAAATTAAATGCCAGATAATTACCACTATGTGAAGTGTAATATATTTTTCGGATGCCAAAGTCCTTTTTTCTAAAGTCAAAATTTATTACAAAATACAAAAATTCTGAATAAATATATGAACATTTTTGTATGCAAAACAGATGGTTACTTGTGGAATTATTTGACATATTGTGAATATTTATTATTTCCCATTCTTGGCGAAGAGAGACGAGTTGACTTGGAGCTAAAAATAAACAAAGATAACAAATCAAACAGAATATTTCATTGCATTTATTCCGCAACTGATATGGTTGAGAAATTTTGATCAGAAATCGGAAATCTGTCGTTTTGTTATAGTTGCGATTTGAGCTAGCAGAATCACTTTGGATTTTCATATTTATTTTCAGGTGATAATTTTACGATCATTTCTATATTTGATTCCAGAAGTTTTTGCTATTTATTTAACGGTGAACCACAGAAACAAAAAACATTTTGTTGAATCAGACTAGGTCATAATTTTAGGCTCATTTTAGGCTTTCAGTTCCTCTTCACTTCACATTTCGGAGATTTTGAACTCTCAAAAAAATTTCAGATCAATTTCAGGCTCCTTCATTATCTATTGAACGATTTTCTGGTTCTGGTTTGAGTTGAATATTTAGGTATTCACATAATTATACTGTATTTGTAGGATTTTCAAGTATATTGTTATTCCTTTTTGTTGTTTCTCATCAGAATAAAAGAAATATTTCCTCTGTTCAAAACTTTCCAATTTTACTTGACTCTACCAGTTATGTATTATTCTTAAAAAAATATATCTACTACTATTTTCAAAGTAATTTTTTTATTTTAAGAATTAAATTATATACACTATCCCCCATTTCATTTTAGAAAGCCCTGTTATCTTTTTATATATATATAATTTTCATAGATTAAGCTTTTTTTTAATCCAATGGATTACGTTTCCTTGAAAGGAGATATCCACGATTACTTATGGAAGTCAAAAATTTTCCAAAAATAAAATAATGCTGGTCGCTGTCTTGGATAGAAAATATTCTCACTTTTCTGCTAATTATTCATTTCCTACAGTAAAAGAAGCATTGTGAGCGTCGGCAAATAGCCACCCTACGAAGTGATAGCATTTTTCAGTAAAAGCTGTTTCTCGTTATGAAATGCAATTGCAGAGTGACCTGCATGCCTTCAAAAAACAGCTGCCATTTTTCAGAAATCCTTTCGCGCTGGTAAAACGCCATACAGCGCGCTTCCCTTCGGCCCGTGTTATTAATCATCGCCACCCTCAAAGTGATACCTATGCTACGAAAAAAACATGTTTTGATAAATGTACACCCATTAAGGTCAAAATATCAACAGTGAAAAGCTCGCCTTCTCGCCCACCCAAATAAATTAAACAAAAGTAAAATATGTCCTCGAAGAAAAGTCCTCGAGCGAGTCGCCACAAGTTTTCCAGTTAATCATTGAAGAAGCGACAGAAAATAAACTTACAGAAACGAAAGCATCACCAAAGTAGCGCACCGTGAAAGTTCTACCAAACAAAATGAGTCTTATGTGTTATTACTGAAAATATTGGTGAGTTTCTTGTTGAATTTCAGAGGTACAAGTGTGTGTTTTAGTAATAGACTGTAAACTTTCACGGCCGGAAATAAATGAATAAATGAATCAAAGCTCCAGAGCTGTTACTTGTGGACTGTAGGTTTTTATACATGATGTTTCTATTACCATTACGAAGGATAGTGTCAATGGTCTAAGGTAAGGCACCGGTGTCAGTGCTTTAGTTATCCTCCACCTCCAGGTCTCCGATTATGTTCCGTCGGTAGTAGGCGTGACTTCATTTGTTTGGCTAACTGGCCCGACGTCGTAAACAGTTTAATGCAGGTAGTCAGACTTTAATTCTGTTCAAATGGTCTTTGATTTTTTGAAATTCGTCCACTAATAAATATTAGCCAAAACTTCGACAAGTGGTAAAATACGCTGTGAATTTCATTAATTTGGATTATTTCATTCTTATTACGAATAGAAATAACAGGTAATTTTGAAGTTCCAAATAAGTTTCATTGTCGAAGGCTCAAAATATTACATTACAAAATATTACATTCATTATCTAATCTTTGGGTTATATTTAGAATTTATCATATGTGAAGGATAGTTATTTCATCAAAAAAGTTTTACAAAAATTTTCAATTTTTATGAACTACATGTTATATATGTGACTGTGGAGAAATATGATTTTATAAAAAGAACTGTCTTTCAATACTAATACTTGAATGAAAACACAATATCATATAAGATACTAGCAGATATTTTATGAACTTTTATCAAAGCTTCTCAACTATTCCCAAAAACCAAAAAACGTGACACATATTCCGTCGACTTCAAGAAAACGTCTGCACCGACTACCTTCGCGAACACTAAATTCACGCCTGACTTTCCAACCGATATTGTTTCACTACGTTGCACTCGAATACTTTTCTTAGAATTGCCGAAAATATTCTTTTTTTTTGGATAGTCTGTGTCTTCTTCTGTCGACTCTTTCAGTACCGGACTGACGCTTTTAATGGTCTTGAAGTTTCATCAGTGTAACTTTCACCATAAGATTTTCTGTTGAAAAAAGAGATTTTGCTTTGTACAGTGGCAATAACTGTTGGATTCGTTGATTATATGATATTCAGAATAGGATTTAGTCAAACATGGCAAATAATTAAGATTGCATTATTGGCAATTCTAATGAAAATTCTCCTTTTTTAAAAAAATGTTGGTTTACTATCGGATAGTATGGAATGTATCGGAATGTATATGTCATGACTATCGAATAGTATCTTATTTGTCCTTATTTATCTTCTTGTTTTGGTGAACCACTTGGCTCTTTCCGGCCCAATCCGTGCCTGGAATCTTTCAAGAATGACCATATTTATTTTCAGTCTCCGGCTTACGGACACGTTCACGTTTCAGAATTACGCTCTCACCTTTTGTGTTTCCCTTCGTTCCTTTTTTTCGCGGATGCAGACGTAATGTACTCTCTAACGACGAAATTTGAATGATGTGAAAAGAAGGGACCTAACTCGAGGATGGGTCGTTCAGTAGGGCATTAAAAAGAATCCTGTTTTGAAAGAATGACGGCAGCTCTCATTGTTTTCGTCTAACGAGGGCTATCAATAGGATCTTCAGTTATAAATTCGAAGCGTCGATGGGCTTTTCTGTAGGGAAATAGTATTGAGGGATATTTTTCAGAGATAAAAGATAGATTGGGATGTCACACTGATGAAGTTAATGTAAAGGTAAGTTCAGATGAAGGTTCGTTCAATAACAAAGCTCACACACAATAGTCGCACAAAGGTAATGATACTGATGAGCGGTTGATACTGAATTTTTTATTTTGATAGGTGGAAATTCTAAAAAAGAAAACATATTTTTACAAGATATCAGATTTCAGGATTCTTTGTACTCCTCTATCATAAACATGTGGTCTGAATGTCATACCACAAACAAGCAGTAATTTTGTGATTTTTCATCCCAGCTGTGAACACAAATATTAATTGGAAATGCCATTGTGTTATTTACTTATTGAGGTTGTAACGTGAAAAGTTGACTTTTATCAACAATCCAAAACACTTCTTACGAAATGTATCATTCAATTGTGGAAATCATAAAATACATGTATACAATTTCAGAGTTTCAATTTAGTAAACATCAGCTATTTTATTTTCTTGATAACTCTGTATTTCATCGCATAGTTGATGTGCTCTGAGGAAGAGAAAAAGAAACGAATTATTATTAATGAAATAAAATTCCCAAAAAGAAGGAATGCTCAGTGAATATTTTATACAAAGTAGAAGTATTGCCATTGGAGTGCACAAAATTTCGTCAACGTGTACGGCACGGCGCAAAGGACGAGTTTGTGTTAATACTTCTGGTCGGATATGTCAACCTGAAAGGATTTTGGGTGACGGTTGAGAAACTAAAGTAGAGGGTGTTACGTCAGTTACCATTTTGTATTGCGCATTATTTTAGTGGAAGCCTTTCCCTTAGAGGAGGTGAGTTTTTTAACCATTTGATTGCTGGAACCAATATCACAACCGAGATCACTTTCTGTAGATCTACCGATTTCCATTAAGCTACGGACAAGTACAGCCTTTGGTATTTTCCAAGGAGCGCGGGTCGTCCTTAAATCCCGAACGTTTTGTTCTGGTTCAGAACCTTTTGGATCCCCAAATATCGTCTTTTGCTGCCGACCAGTTTTGAAAAAAAGAAAAGTGGAATTGCTCCAGTTCGATATATATCTTTCGAATCTAGAATATTTATAGTATCGCCTGACAGCGGAATTGTTTTGTTCTCTAAACCTCCAGACTACATCCAGAATCTACTCGATCCCTCAGACAACCTTTTGCTGATAACATCCAGGAAAGAAGGGACTCATTTGGTGAGGAATTTCCAATTTTTTACATCGGAGTTGATTTCCACTACACAGACAACCTATTTTTGGGGACCAACTATATACCTGTTGTTTCTTTTTTGAATTATATGTACCTACCTGCATCTAACGTTTCAAAAATGTTTTCCAACGTTTCAATAATTATTTTGTCTAGACATAATGAAAGTCATATGAATTTACTTTATAACGTTGTTTTGTAAGATACTACTGCAGCTGCAGCGGCGTCGTATTATTTCATTGTTGTGTTACCGGATCACATATTTTTTTAAAGAAAACAATAACCGCTTTTTTGTCTACCATATTTTTGGAGTTTTAGTCTGCAGCAACTATTAAATAATTTTCTGACGTATGCATATTTTTATTTCTTGATTTTAGCAAAACCAAATCAAGTGGCGCCCCATCAAAAAAAAAATGTTCCACAAAAATAAAAAAACCC
>WOGP01005353.1:0-13216 GCA_015342065.1 Leptinotarsa undecemlineata | reverse complement strand
GTTTTTTGGTTCATACAAGTTGATTGAAGTTCAACTTGAATATACATCTTATAATTTTGTTTTGAAGTTTTTCAATTGGTTTTAATAAGGAATTTGTTGCCCTTCCCCATACCTACTGATAATAGATATTGAATTTTGGAAAATACTGAAGAAAAATGAATCAATTTGACATATTTCATGGGTACCTACCACATTTCTCATTTTGAATAAAATTATTATGGAAGCTATTTTTTTTTATTATTTCAGGGTGTTGTCTCCATTATACGTGTTCATCTAGAATAAGACCAAAATATTCAGCACTAGGAGAGTATTTAATGTTTCCAATATTAAATTGAATTGGATCTTTTCAATTAATTGATATAAACCTTTTTGATATGAACATATCTGAAGATTTCTGAAAATTCATTTATATTTTATGGCATTGAAGCCATTGAGATATTGGATCAAGGGTTTTTCAATTATGTAGAACTGAAAACTCAAGTATAATATATAATATGGAAGACTAGTTTCTACATCATCATTAGTAATGTAGTATACTCTCAAAACCCAGTTTCACAACACGTTGTTGTTTATATTTAAAGTTTCTATTGAGCAGTAAAAATACGGATATTTCGGCTTGCACACTGGATCAGGTCGCATCAAAAATAAAAACATTTCAACTCATTAAATACGATCATCAAGAAATGAACAAAATAGGTACTTGGTGGCCTAACATCAAGTACCTATTTATTTCCGCGTGTAAATATCAGTATAAAGAAACCATTTTATTTGAAAAATCATCATTTTTACCGCTGCTTGGTATTCTGTAAATTTTTTCAATTTTTCTTAAATATTTTTAAATTTGTCATTTATTAAATGAACAATTTGTCATAAAAGATTGCATTTGTATACTTTCATTTTGACAAGTTAAAAATCAAATGAAAACAACCATGTATAAATGATTAATGAACAAATTCTTTGTCATTTTGTTTTCAAATTAATATACAAGGTGTAACATAAATACGTTAAAAGTGACGAATTCCTTGAAAAAATTTCATGAAAAAAAGTGTAAATGAATTTTTGTCCGGAAATGCTTCGTTTCGGAGAAACAGGATGTTGGAATTGATTTTTTTGCTCGTTTTTCAAAAATACCTGTTGCAAAAAATAAGTTGAGTACTTATGTTACACGCTGTTTGTAAGTTTTTTCATTGTTAACTATTAAAAACATGGAGTACAAATATCTGTACATTAGTTCAGTACATTATTGTTTATTCTACAAACAAATGAATTTTTTTCAGGATATAAAAGAACGGTGAAAATATTTTTTGAAAATTTTTCTTTGATATTTATATTTACTGGCAAAAAATTGGTTGTTGATGAAAAAATGTGGTTTTTGCAATGATTTTGACAAAAACAAAATTTTTAAATGATTATTCCATCATCAGATTACCAGAGTCTCCAAAAAAATTCAATAATTCATCAATAAGAAAACAAGTCAAACAGAATATTAAAAAAAAAAGAATAAATGCTTTATTTATGTTTTGAATTCATCTAACATTTTTGGTTATTCATGAATGAATAGAAAATTAATTGAAGAAAAAAATTCTGGGCTTCAGTTTTTAAAATTACTTTAAGGTTAATTGATAATAGCATAACTGGGAGAAAAATTGCAATTACATTTATTGTTCAGTGATAATTGCTATTCGATAGATTTTTTTACAGTTCTAGTATGGTAATGCCAATTTGATTGACAAGTATCGAAATATTCATAAATCTGCGATACAATGTGAGGGTAAAACTGATTCAGAAATAAGGTATATTGAAAATAAAACAATAAATCGATAAGAACATAAGTACCTACGTTCAATTACCGAGCAAATGGAAATACCAACAAACATTCATACGTATACCTATTCATAAAAAAGACCATAAAGAATATCCATGGTAACAACCGATAAGAAAAATAAAAATCAACTTCATGGCATTAATTAAGAAGAACAAACAAGTGTGCTTGGAATTGGCAAACGGTAAGAAATTGCAAATGCAGATGCAGATAGAACCAAAATCTTTTAGATTTAAGCGGCATCGTTTCGAAGGTATACTTTTTTGTTGTGGCGAGGTGGATACTTGTGTTGAGAGTAATGGGATGTTTTTTATGGCTTCTTCTTAGAAAATGAATATACGATTAGATTCAAGGGATTCAGGACAATTCAATTTCTGAAGATTCGAGAAATTATGTATGAAATAAAAAACTGATTCAAACTAACGCTTCATTGGATACTAGTTACTTCAATAAATTTCTTTTTGAATGCTATTTTGTGGCCTAAGGCTTAGTTTTGAAAAATGTTCAATACAACGCATCTAAGGACACATCTATTTTTTATCACCTATACTGTTCCAATGAGTTTATTGTTGAAAAATTTCTTGCAAGTTCAATATCCACCTTCAGCAGGGCAGAGTATTCTACTTCAAGCAAAAAACCGCGTTTACCGTCTCTCCCCTCGAAGGATAAAACAACAGTTTCAAAGCTCAACTAACCGAAATAATGCAAAATTGTTGGAATACAAATGTTTCATTCATTATAACCAATGCAAAATATTTGTATGCAACTATCTGGTATTTTGTACGAATGACTCCAAATAATCGGTTGGTGGGAAAGATGATACATTCTTACGAAATTGCAACTGCATGAACAATTTTTTAGGGTTTGGTGAATAAGTAGAAAACATTCTCGTTCTCGTTCATCATTCTTGAAATTCTTCGTCACAATAATTTGATTTCTTGAATTATAGATTTCCGAACATTTTAATCGATTACACTTGGTACATCTCGAGATACATCCCTCAAATAAGTTTGTTTTTTAATGTGATTTCTTGATATTAGTAGTAATCTTTCATTAGAACAGAAATAATTCTTAGACTGCTATATTATTACTAGAACATCAATTTAAGAGCTGAAATTTTGTATTTTGAGACCCTGACATAATTATAAAAGTTAAATCAACGGATTGGGATAAGTATTTCTATTAGAGGCAATGTATATAGAAACAAGGTACAAAAACAAATTAACTTCAAGTAAATAATTCAATTACAGAAATAGAACTGAACTTCAACAGAAAACAAATCAGTCTGTTGTTAGGAATCACACGTTGAAAGGTAAGACCTCATTATTCCTTAGCTCGCACAAGTTTCGACTTCTGAGGGTTGTCGTTCGTAGGGGTACGACAGCTGTTTAACGGAAAAACAGATTTTGAACAGATTTTTTTAAAACAGATTTAAATAACCATAGTGACTATAGACTATTTTCTTAAGCAGCGGATTAATGAATCATTTTCAGGTAGCTATTTTAAAGGCGTACTTGATTGAGTTGGTTGAGAAGTGAAAAATGTAGAATTCATTTTGAACACTCAATGTACTTGTATGATTTAATATAACAAATCTCGAAAGACTATTCATAGTTGTTGCATACAACTATGCATACAAAAATATGGAACACTCCCATTAATACTTAATAGAGTTTTTTCAATAAAACACCCACAATTGCGAAACTTTCAATTTTCACTTTATTGTCTGAAGAATGCGAATTGATGATACAGGCCATGCGTCTGAATCAGTGTTCTTATGAGTAAATTATATTTCGTGTGTGCATTAAAATAGCTACTTCAGTTATTTCTACAGTAAAACAAATGAAAAAATATGCTTTTTTATAACCAAAAAGAGTATTATTGTTAATGTATATGACGCCCTCTGATGGAAATGTCTTGGCAAATGACCGGAGTTTCAAAATTATCGATGTATAAATTCAAGAAGGAGAGATGAAATAAAGTAGTGAAATTACCATAATCATCTTTTGAAAGAAAAATTGTGCTTGTTGATGATAGTTACAAACTTGAAATTAGAAAAACACTACATTCATTTAATTTTAGTAAAGAAATACCAACCCTCGACAAAATAATTGGGGTATTTAATTGGGGTATTGAAACAAGACCAGAGTATTTCTCCAATCATTGGCAAAAAGAAATTGTGGATTGAAAAACAACAGAAAATCGCTCACAATTGAAAACGGTGAAATTATTTGCTGGAGGAGACTTGGCCTAACGAAAGATATACCGTTATAAAGATGAGGCAAGACAAAAACATTGTAATTACATGTCAAGCGACTGATTATTACTTACATTGGAAATTTTTATGGTTGTGTTGCGGGAGGTTTATTGATGTTTTAGTCAAAGCATTCTCGCGACTACCATGAAGACATTAACGCCGATAAATTTGAAGATTATTTTGAGGAAATGGGATTGTGATTATGGTGGATATGTAGCCTTGAAGATGGCACATAAACGGAATTTCATTTTTATAAATCTGTCCCCTCATCAAGGAACATAGAAAACCAAAAATCATTCGAAGAGCACTAGTCAATGCAAGTTCTTGAAAATGTTAACAAAGTTCTCAAAGTTGCTGGTGGTTTGATAGGAATTACCAAAACAGATGCACATGATCATTGGTATGATTATCGGTCACATTTATCAGAAAAGTGATAAACAAACATTTTTCAAATATATCAATCCCAAGCTCAATATTTACTCTTCAGGCTGTTTCGGCTGAGATCTAATGATTGTGTGAATTTCTGAACTTTCCTTCCCATACATTTCAGAAGTTTCTGAAGCTGTACAACTGAAAGGGCTTGGAGTTTTGAGAATATTGTTGTTACTTCTTATCGACGAATCAAATCAAATGCAATTCTTAATAATACATGACATTTTGTAATAAATTCAAACCCGTTGTCACAAGAGTTACAGTTGGTACATAGAAAGGGACAAAAAGGATCACTTTTTATCAGTATTTCTTTGGCATGATACGGTCATTTACAATATTTTTTGAAGAGAGACATATTTCAAAATAAAGAAGCAGGTGGGTCTCATAATTTCCTCACTGAACAATGGTCTACGAGACTTTCGCATTCCAGCTTTGCATAAGTATATTATTGCTTGCTCGCTTCTATTCCACGAATAACAAAGATAAACGAGGTTTAAGTCCTTTGTCGATCCCATGAATGGCGTCTTCGTAAGAAAATATGTTATCACCCTCACTTACTCATGCTTGTCCCTTAAAGATAGTCAAATTCAGCAACGCATTCATGGTCCAGCGTAGCTTCGGGTCTAAATACCGCTGTCTGGTTTTCAGCTAGTTGCTTTTCCGTGAAAGACAGAAGATGAATTTCGTCATCGGTCGATGTCGAAATTTGGTTGTGCAACTAACCACCTCGGGGATCCTCGTTTTTCTTTGATATCCAAGGATGTAGTTCTCTATCAATATCATAATGTGGCTTAAATGTACAAGTAAACTCAAGAATCTTAGCTATTTATTGCAATATACTACTGAAAATCTTAAATTATGAATTTAGGGAACGCGAGTTCCTTATTTGCTGTTCTACAGGAAAAGCGATATGATCCTATCTAAATAAGGTTGCTATTTTAACTTAGAGTTCTGCTTCTGGAATCTTACGGAATTTCACTTTTTAGTTTTTATTGAATTAATATTTTTTTTGGTTTTAATTAATTTTTTTATTCTTCCATTAGTGATAGGTATTGTTCAATTTTTAATGATATATGTATTTCCAATTCGTAAAAAATATGAATATTAATAATAAATATTTCAATATAAACTCCACCATCATTAGAAAATTAATTAATTATTTAATGTTCCTGTTAATAACAACTAAGAAAAACATTCGTGTGCTACTTGCTATCAGCTAATTTTGAAAGACAATTTTGCCAGTCTTCATGAGATTTATTCTTCTGTTTTGTAGGAAAGTGTTAGAAAGCAGCATTTCAAATCTCAGATCAGTGTTTCAAAGTTATGCTCCTTCTTATATGGATTCTTCATGAAAATTCTTTCAACATTGTAAGTTTGTGTTTGGTGTAATGTGCAGTGACTATTCAAAACCAAAAATGGGATACCTCTTAACTTGGTGAAATAACGAAAATTAAAAAACCATTTCTGTACTGTATTTAATGAATAGTATTTACCAAGACTCTCATGATATATATATATATATATATATATATATATATATATATATATATATATATATATATATATATACCAGGCGTAAAATTAGTCTAAAAACATACTATTGTGTCGAGAGACGGTGTTTTAATTCTGGGGTGGGAAAAGTGTTTTCTTCAAACGATTTCAACGCCAGCAGTTCCATTTCTGAATATATAATTGAATGCTTCTAATAAGTACTGTACATTTCCAAAAGCTGCTATGTAAAAAATCATTGATTGTTCAAAATTTTCTTATTGAAATTTTTGATTGTCAGATTTGAAAAGTGAGAAGTTTAAATTTCCATTATCACATTGAAAAAATTAGGTGAAATCTGTCATTTGGTAGTTTTTATATGTCGACTGATGGATAATTTTATTTTTTCCATTTGTACCATAACACCCTTACTATATTGATGTCTTTAATAATTTCTAAATGCATTCATTAAATTAGGCATCGAAAGGAGCTCTGATTTTTGACCTGAAATCAATTAGATTTTTTGATACTTAAAAAACACATCAACAAACCCTATAAGCGATTCATAGGCCATTTAACCAAACCAGATGGTAACCAACAAGAAGATTGATAGCCATACAATTAGTAACAGTAACTTCTTCATTGCATTCCTCGTTTTATCAAATTCCAATCTGGTGGAACGAAAACGGTAGTATAAAGGGGTAGTATCAGATGGTATCTTCTCCGCCACTGCAACGATCTTCCTATTCCCCTGATTGCCTTGAGCTTAAACACAGGTGTGCCCACAGATGATTACGTGTGGCCCTCTGCGATGCTGGGAGAATCGGACAGACTTGCAGGCAGCAATCTCCATGCGCATAGGCGTAGAACAGTTCAAGATGGAAACACTTTCGAATATTCGAATATAGTAATGGAATCAACATATAGCAAAACTATTTCCTGTTTACTATTTTTATATGAAAATCGAAACAGAAACCGCCTACTTATATGCTACACATCCTAACAGATGAACTACTAGTTTCATTGATAAACAGGAAATACTCCACAATATTGGAGATTATTCAACAAATTGCCAATTAGATAAAAGTATTATCCATGATAATTATCAAATAATTTTCAAAAACATTTTTTGTTTCCACCGTAGCTTCCTACTGAGGAAGCTAGAAATAAATAATGTTTATGAAAATTTGATATCATAGATAGCATTATTAATTTCATTCGGATCATCACCCGACGACGATACCAACAGTCGAAACGTATTGAAGTAACTTGGCCTGAAATTTTTTAAATTTCAATTTTTATTCCATTTCACTTGTTCAATTTTCAATATTTTTTTATTTTATTGTAATTTCATTTCATGGTTTTTTGCTTAATATAATTGTTTTTTCAGCTATTACTTCTACTTTTAATATTCATTTGTTATTTCAGAGATTTCAAGTCGTATTATATTAGACAATAGAAGTCGAAATTAATGAAATTCACCATGAAACTTTGTCAACCACCTTCAAACAAATAGTTTTTATTAAGTTTCATCAAGTAATGGGTTAGTCCATTCACAAGATAAAAGTATATTTATTCTTTAGATTAATTATTTTAATGGTTAAATGGGTGTATTGAAACGGGATTCTTTGTTAATTAACTAGAGTGTAGTGAAGGAGAGCAAAGTATTACAGGTATCTAGCAAATAGTGTTCATTCCCAACTCATACTTAATGGCGATAGAAAGATTCTCGCTGAACTAAAAAGCACAAAAAAGGTTATAGTCAGATTGTATGTGATGTAATAAAATGTGAGTAATATAAAAAGTGACAAGAAGTAAAATAAGGTGGAATTATTGAAAGTGGAAAATAAGATATCAATAATACCAGAAGTATAGTACCTTTTTAAGAGTACTAACGAAAACTTAAAAAAATGGACAAATAAAACAGTCATCATGTCACAAAAAAATGACTATTGAATTTTATTCAAATAAATTACAATAATGAAAGAAAAAGCTACACCTGTGTGCTAGTAATAATAGTTCTCAATAGAGCCATCATATCCCTTCAATTACCACAATGCAGAGTTATATGAACAGTATGCATTGAAGAGATGATATGATGTAGATTGAAAATGATATATGGAAAAGGTATATTCGAAAGGAGTTGTATGTAATATCTAAATATTTCGGTCGGTTGGTCGGCAGCTGGGCGGTTCGACGTGGGTGCTTTGTTCACTCAGTCAGTCGGCCGATGTGTGAGTCGATGATTTAAGACGCAGGAAGAATGCAAGGTTTTCACTTGCTATCGTTCACCACGTGTTAGGAATCACACGCTAAAAGGTAAGTCCTCGTTGTCATTAGTACTTAGCTCGCACAAGTTACGACTTCTGAGGGTTGTCGTTCGTAGGGGTGCGATAGCTGGTTAACGGAAAAACATATTTTATACATATTTAAAAAACATGTAACATTGGTAACCAAAAACCTGGAAACAACCACAATCAACAGGTTATCAAGAGTATATGTTGTATATTAGTGGCGTACCTCAATTTTCAATATTGAACATTAAAATATTGTCCATCCTGTTTATATAATTTAATTTCAGCTGCTGATTGAATTATTTATATTCTTTAGAATGTTTCGATGATTGTGTATCGTACAAGTTGTATTGTCCAATTGTGGCACTTTTTTAGTTTTACCAGTACAATCATATTTGTGTAGTCGAATTTATTTAATAACTATGAAAATTTGCTCTGAATGCATTTTTGCAAAAATTTGAAAATCTGGTTTTCTGGAGAAATCAATCCCAATACCAAATTAAATTGTTTACAAATTCCTCTGTTGATAATCTTTCATGGTTTCGTCAATATAACGAAATGTGATATACCTCCCGTTGAGATGGATGAAATATATTTTGCCGTTTGATACGATTTTTGCATACTTTTTTTAGTATTGTGTATTACGTGTTATTTCAACTTGTTATTAAGGTTTTTACCTTAAATTGAAACTGAAATTCATTTGGATATAAATTGTAGGAGAAATATTTTCCAAGAGAATTAAATTTCACCAATTGAATTTAAAAATGTCACATTTAGAACAGAGGAATCTTGAATTTTCTAAATAATCAATTAGTTCCGATGAACTGAAAAAACTTGATATTTTTCATCTGCTGTGTACTTCTTTCGCATTTTTTATAAACAAGGAAAAAAAATTACTTTGTCAAGTTCCCGTCGTGTATCACTTTGGTCCAGCTAGGTTCACGTCATAAGCCATTAGTTCCTACTTACACTACTACAATGCACTTTCTTTTCTTAATACTTTCTCCCTTGCCCTTTTTGAGTGCTTATCCGAAAATCGTTTTTTTCACTCAACTCGCTTTATGCATTTACATGCCGTATTACTTCCGGTATTTCTACGGTATTAACGAGAAATCGGTGTAACCTTACGGTTCGGGGGGGTAATTGAATTCGTTGTAGTGAATGGTGAGTACCAAATTTATTAGGGATACTACTAAGAAAAGAGAAAACGAATGAAGCGAGCTCCCTTTCAATTGTTATTTAGGTTTCAGAATAAAAATGATACTAATGAACAAAAAAAATTTTGACATTCATTTTTCACTTTGTGAAAATTTGAAACTACGAAAACTAATCAGTAGGTCGAAAAATTGGTTCATAATAAATCATTTCAACAACAAAAAAAATCAAAGCTAAATGTGAAAACGTGAATTAATCCAGAGTATTTTTCTATTATTTCGGGTCTTAGCTTTCTATAATTACCAAATGAGTTTTAGCAAAGCCTTCAAGTGAGAGTTGATATATCGTATTGTAAACTAGTGTATTTCGTGAATTGCTTCGAATTATTTGATATATTCATCAACAGTACCTGAGGGTGTATATTTCAAAGAAAAAAATATACAATGTAGGAGATATTCCAAATCCAGTTATTGATAAAATATGTGAATAAGCAGAAAATGTTTTGTAACCCTACACTATGGATGCTAACTGTGTTCAATTAAGAAGACCTGAGATGATTATTGAATGTTCAGTTTCTGTAATATTTGTGATGCACTGTTTGGAACCTTTGGTGTAGTAAGGAATATTACTGGAGTTTTATCGCAACACCAAACCATTATTTTAACACCTCAACACGTGTTTCGATCACCAATCGATCATCTTCAAGTTTGATCTTCCTCAACACGTGTTTCGATCACCAAGTAATCATCTTCAAGTTTGACTTTCCTTGGTGATCGAAACACGTGTCGAGGTGTTAAAATACCGGTTTGGTGTTGGGAAAAAACTCCAGTAATTTCTATAATATTATTGGACATTATATTTTGAAGATAAAATATATTCAGAATGTTGTCAATGAAATCATATTAACACCTGTTCTTCTTAAATATTTATCACACACTCGAATGCATCATGAACAATATAAACCACAAAAACACCTACCACCTACCTGTAGAACTGTCTCACTCCTTTCATTCAAGAATATTAATCATTAAAGGTGGATAAACGAGACAAACAAATATAAATTAACTATATGACATAAATTTTAAATTGAACAAAGATCTTATATAAATCTTGTTATGAATCACTGTTGAATATTAACAAACTTTGGAAACCTACACTTGCGTTGAGCAAAATTATCCTACATATTATGTGAAAAAAAATCAGAAGCAGTACCCTTCAGTTTCAATCACAAATTATAATTTTTTCATATGACTTATCAAGAATACGTCCTCATTAGTGGAATTAAGAGACAAATAATTATTTTTACATATGCAAAGTGAAAAAAAAGTCATTATTTAAAATAATTTTTCGACACATTTAATGTATAATTTAAAGTAAAATGTCAGTACCCTTTTGACTTTACGCCAATGGTAGAAACAATCCTGGTGGGTTGAAATGTTATACTATCTGACCATTGTTTGACAGAGGTAAAAAATAATGCTTGTTATCTTCCCGATCTATAAAGACATTTATTAGTTAAGACTAATTAAGGTGGCCAATCTTGTTTTAGATCTGTACTTCTTTCAACCTTTACTTTGGAGTCTACGAATATTTATCATTCGCTGAGAAAGATTGAAACCCATGGAATATTATTGAACTAGTCATTCTAGTTTGGATCTTCTTGGGGGATCATTTGAGTTATAACCGTCCGTGAAATTGGTCGTGGGAATGATGACTGCATAATTGAAGTACTCTTTCAGTGTGTTAGTGTTTGCTTAATTTTGTGATTATTCATCACGTAGTCTCGTCATTTTTGGTTGGATAATAAAATATTTTCAAATGAACTTCATGATGTATTTGTGGAAAAATTTTGTTTTTCATTTTTTCAATATCTTTTTTTTGTTTCGAGTAATTTATTTTCATACTCTTGTTGAGGAGTTCGTCATATTAGAAATATCAATGAATTAGTAAACATTAAAAATTTCATTTACAGGTGGAAACCTCATACTTCAGTATTTTTCGACTAGTAAATAATACTTAATATGATAGAATGGAACCCACAATAACACATTTGAGTAAAACTTCATTGTGATATTTTTACTGAACATTTCTTCAGAAAACCGCAATAGTTTCTTCAGGCTTGTTCTTACTAAAAGTTACAAAAAGTTTATGTTGATGAATTCTATGAACTATGCAGAGAGTTATTTTTTATTCCATGTTTTTTTGTTAATTTCGTGTCCTAGTGTTCAAATTGGTGATCAGTTTATACTCTAACTGGGGATTAGTTATTAAAGAGTTAGAAAAAGTCATACAATACAATTCAATTATGTTTATAAAAAACTGATTAAATAGAATTCAGTAAGTATGACCACGCCAGAAAAACCTATTGTACAGTGAAACACGTGTTGCGGTTTTGTAAACTTTTAGTGAAAACGTAACAATGGTATGTTGATTAAATATATTGGAATATTGAAAAGACCATACAATGGTTCAATATTCGATATGTAAATGTTATAGTAGGGAAGGCCACGATGCAAAATGGGGATTCACTCGAGCGTCATAGAGACATATCAGGTTGCAAAACTTAGGTGATAAGAAGAAAAAACGTTATATAATATTAAACTTTTCATCGGTAGGGGAAGAGGCTATAGATTTTCAAATATGTATAAATATACTGTTGCATGGAGATACTCGAACGCGTCCGAAACTCATAGTATCAATGTCCTACGTATTTTTAATAATGTTCGTATGTTGATCTGATCGTTTGTATGATGCGGGTGGTTGTACGTAAGGGTTAAAAGTGTAAAAAAAAAAATTAGTCGAGCTCGTCAGATTTTCTAAGCGGGTGTTAAGTGCAACAAAAAAAAGATCTCATTCAATAATCTGACAATTTCGATCTGACGCAAACTCGCGGCCATTATTATAATGTGTAAAAATAATTCGCCATTTTGTTCGTCAGATTAAGATATATATGGTTCATCTTTATGTTCTAGACATGCTGTCTCATAATCTGACGATTATCTAGAGAGATTCGCCTAATCTGTCAAAAAAAAAATGTTTTTTTTCAATCATTGAACTTAAATAATTGAAAAGCTCAGGAAATAGCATGCAACTAAATAAGTGTATGGTTTTCAAGTAGAATACTCAAATGCTCAAAAAATATAATTTTTTATAATCAATTGATTAATTGATCATTATCTTCATCTTCATTACGAACGAGTCTCTGTGATCAGCTGTGATGGTGTCATGGGAACAGAATTCAGAGTGGGGACAGAGTGAGAGAGTTTTGGATAGAGAAAAAGTGAAGGAGGAATAGAAACTCGGAGAGAGAAATATATGTACCATACAGCTACACGCATTAAATTTTATAGACGAATTTTTGTTATTTTGGCTTGCGGAAATCGCCAGATTATATATTTTTCGTTATTCTTGAATTATTTCCTTGAACATAAAAAAATTAGCTACGCTCAAGAATGTCGAAATGACGCAATTTTTTTACAACTTTGCTGCCCTCCCCCTTTTTTTACGCCACTCTCAAATTGTCAGATTACTGGAATATACACTCTTCAGCATGTAATTAACTCATCCTATTATAATCTGACACGCTCGAGAATTTCTGATAATCAATTTTTTTTACTAATCAGGTCCTTTATCCTTCACGGGCGGTCTTATATATGGGGCTCATATTTGGTGGAGGTACTTAACCGGGTACAAGGTATCCCCCTGTATATTAATCTGCCGCGATTTAGTAAATCCCGAATTCCCCGCTTGGGCTCCCCTATTATTACC
>WOGP01005352.1:0-13217 GCA_015342065.1 Leptinotarsa undecemlineata | reverse complement strand
TTTTCTTCTCCTGAGAATGCTAACTTTGTTGGCGAAACGCGCGTCGAGTGCAAAAATATTAGTTTGGTGTTTGGGTAATTGATCAAAGAAGTTATTCAGAGTAGGTATTAGACTAGAGATCAATTTTCTTCTCCTGAGGATGCTAACTTTGTTGGCAAAACGCGCGTCGAGTGCAAAAATATTAGTTTGGTGTTTGGGTAATTAATCAAAAAAGTTATTCAACTTTCACACCAAAGGTTCCAATCCCATAATTATCTAAAATATATTTTGAGTTTTCGTTTTTATTGAGTTTTAATTACGAATGAGTTTACTTTTTCAAATTTATGATATTTTCTAACAATTTTCAATAAACACAATTTTTTCAAACAGTTTTTATTTGCGTATCATTGCCCGAGAAAATGTGTACTATTAACCGCCGTGAAGGGTAATGGTACGCAAACAACAAAACTCGGGTTTATCTGTTTTATACCAACCCCTTTTATTTTGTAGAAAATTTGAGATGGCTAGGTTGAAGGGAACATATGAATCAACGACTATGGCGAATCTGCAGTTTTTGCCGATAAAAACATTTTATTTTTGATAAATATTGCTTGGATACGTACAATTGCCCTTCTCTCCCCTAAGACTTTTTTGGAAAATTTCCTTCTCTTTAGAATGTATCATTTTTTCCACCAACCAATTTTCTTTGAAGTCCACTGACTGAATACTCGTTAGGACAACAAGAGAATTGCTCCGAATTTTTGAGGTTCTTGTTGAATACTCTTCGTGAAAAAAAAACCAAAATCAATACTTATGATCGCTCTAGATCAAATGATTTCGTATAGTTTATCTCGTATTGTATTTATAGATATTTTGTTGGAAACATCCTCAGTTGCTTACTTTGTAGTAAATATTCTAGGGTAGCAAAAACGTATGAGACTTTCTGGAACTTCAACTAACGTTTCCTAATATGACTAATAACCGGTCCGTGCAAAATTCACTGTAAATCATCTGAAAATGGAACTTTCAACGGGTGATGATCAACATTTTGCCAAACATGTGCCAAACTAACTGACTATTATAAGAAAACAAGTATATTTGAGGCACCAGTCAATCTAATAATAACACTGATGATCTTCAAACACTTCAATCTAGGAGTCCACTATCATAATCTTCAAGCAGTTATTGTTCACGGACTGGTTATAGTTTGACGATAGTTGTGTCACTAAGTGTTCTGGCGATGTATTGATTTTATTAAAGTCTCTGTAGATACCCCACATTTTATTTTATGAAAGACAGGGCATTGTCAGATCAAAATCGGGTGCTGATGTTGTGCTGGGGGTTTTTCCGGGTTTTCCTGCAGCTGTAAAAGCAAATGTGCCACTGGAATTGATGAAGTTGCCTCAGAGCGCCAATTGATTTTTGTTGCTTCATAATTTCCTGATTTGTATTACTTTCTTTTTTGATAGGCTAAGAAAAAAATGGAGGCGGAGAAAAAATTTTCACCCAAAAGGCACTTGTCAATTAGACTGTAAGTGATGCATAGTTTGAATGAATAGAAACTTCTTTGTGAAAATATTGTATGGTATCAAAACATCAACAATTTTCCAGACGGAACAATATTTTTTCAGATAGAAAAGAAAGTGTTCCTTTCTTATTGAAACTGAATGATACACTCATCACAGTTTCAAAATCACCTTCAAATTGAAACAATTATCCAAATGGTAATTAATATGTTTCTGAAATGAATTCTGGAAATCCTTATTAGCAATAAGAAGTGAAAATCCAGAAATTTTTATATATCCACAAATATATCAACATGAGATTCGAAAATGCTCAGTTGGCAAAAGAGATTTCTCTAAAATACATTTCAATATATCAAAAATTGAAAACCCCATATCTGTGATGGAATAAAGTGTACATTGGACAAACAGAATAATAGTACATAAGAAGAGCTCGACAACATCGTAATGAACAGAATCAGAAACATATTTGGGAAATGATACAGCCAGTATTTATTGAAAACGTCACAATGTGAGACATTCTCAGTTATGACAGAGATGAATTTCTATTCTTAAAGTAGCATTTGAAGCTCGCTAATCAATGAAACTACTACCGTTCCAGTAATTTTAGAAGGGAA
Source organism: Leptinotarsa undecemlineata (assembly GCA_015342065.1). Taxonomy (NCBI): domain Eukaryota; kingdom Metazoa; phylum Arthropoda; class Insecta; order Coleoptera; family Chrysomelidae; genus Leptinotarsa; species Leptinotarsa undecemlineata. Next base: position 11,098 of record WOGP01005352.1, on the reverse strand, counting down.
CCTCCAGTGTTTCACGCAGTGTGATTTAATGATTTAATTACTATTTTCGATCATATTCAGTTTGAAATGAAAGTCTCCTCATTATTCCTTCACTAAATGGTTCTGATTAAATTTAAACGAATGTCAAAATATTCATTTATCCAGTTACGTAAAAGAGAGATGTGGATAATTATGTTTTTTTGAATCAACTGAAGGTTTATTGATATCATCAGACCACATAGCAGAAAAATCAGAAGCAATTAAAATTTTACGAGGACTATAATCGAAAGTTTACTTTCCTCAAGTTTGACTGTCATTAGAGTCGCTACGGTAATAATAAATTACTGAAATGAATATTTACTTGATATATGTTATATATGACTCATGTATGATCAACCATATGAAATTCAGGGCCATTCAAATTCAAGGCTGTCTTCTTCTAGTAATGATAGGTGGCAGTAAGGACGAAAGTTCATTCAGTTAGATTCTTTTAAAGATGTTAAAAGATGTTGATTTTTTTTATATATACGAGTATTTTCTAAAGATTTTCGTATTCTTCGATTTGGATAAATTAAAGTGATGTACGCCAGTCGAATTAGTTCAAAAAAGGGATTAGCAACGAAAAATTTCAACTGACAATTTTCTTTTGAAAATCTTTGGAACTTAAAATAAACGTGATGATTCAATGATAAGATTTTCACCCCTCCTTTTGTCGGTATTAAATAAAAAAATATTGATCCTACAAAAAATTGAAATGAACTAAAATTGTAGAAAATTTTATTTTCAACAACTCTTGATGGGAACCAAATAACTTTTGCTGAATATATTTGAGTTTTTGTGAACATCTGATTGTGCCTGAGAGCGGTGTTCAACAAGGTGATCTCTTAAGACCTGCTTTTTTTTGTCTGACCATCAACGAACTCACCAGAAGCTTATTATCCGAAGTTAATTGTTGGTATTTGGACGATGGATCAATCGCAGGCGATGAAAACATTATTTCAAAGGATTTTTAACAATATTGATTATTCAAAATATCTTGGACTTGAACTAAATTTTGATAAATGCGAGTTGATTACTCTTTCAACTCGTCAGCATAAAAATTGAATAATGGCTGTTTTTGCCTGGGCCTGATTAACGAAGGTTCCACCGGCGAGAAAGTTTCGAAGTGTTTGAAAAGATGGTAGTCAGTTGGTGAAAGATCTGGGGCGTATGATGGGTGAGGTAGAACCTCCGCGATCAATTTGTTTGATTGTCAGACAGTGTGAAACTTGCGAAAGGGCATTGTCGTGGAGCAGAATTGTACCTCTTCTATTGACTAGTACCGGTTACTTCTAACTTTTGGTTCATTTCGTTGATTTTCTTGCAATGGGACTCTACTATGATGGGTGAGGCCGGTTGCAGATAGTTGTAGTGAATCACACCAGTCGCTGACCACCATTCAGTAGGTTATGTTAGGTTATGTCCAAAGCGAGTGGGTCTATTACCCTCCACCGCAATCCGCAAAGGTTTATTGTTACTCACACCTATTCACACTCGACCAAATAAACCCAGGTTATTAACGATGCCGAGTAGTTTGTATGGTGAGTGATATTTCAGGTCAGATGGTAGGAGTATGGCTCTGCCGAACTCTAAAAACCTAATTTGGTCCCCAGCAGGCCGGGCACAAAATATGTGCTGTGCTGTTCCATCATTTTTCGCACAGAGACGACACACACTGCTTCCGACAGTCCATGTCTCTGCATATGATGATTCAAATGACGGTGACCTGTAAGAAGGCCTGTTAGACATTGTAGTTCATTCCTACTGTAGTCCAACAACTGTTTATTATCAAGCTTCGAAGGGTGAATAAACGCCTTGGAAAATTCTGCCAGAAGTCCATACATCTTCTTGCCATCCAGTTGTCCAATCTATGTTTACCAAAGCCTGAAGCGATGCGAATGACAAGTTCTGGTCCGACGAAGCTACTTGCAGCACCCTGCCTTCCAAGGGAGGCATTCCAGGCCAGTATGGCTAGGAATCCAGACCAGAGACAATCTATTGAATCTTTCTATCGAGAAGTAATTCTGGCAATTTGCTACCAAGTTAGACATTGCTCGGTAGGAGCTAAGAGCTTCCAATGCCGCTTGACTATCCGAGCAAATTGTTATTTTCTTGTGTATGAGGTTACACAAGTCCATACAGTATTCATGGTCTTTTTTGATAGGATTTTGCCTTTGGGTAGTGCCTGGGTGGCTCATTGGTGAATATCCTGAACATCTCCTGTTGTCGTAGAGGGTACAATTTTCATCATACCAGATGATCCGATTCAAAACAGCAAATCGTAGGGCACACACTTTTCGAGCTCTGTCATCTTTCTGATACGTTTCAAACCATCAAAAACCGCATTCCACCCACTGTTTGTGATGGGTCAGTCTCCTCCAGGATCCTCAAATTCTCGTCCTAATCAACCGCTTCGGGGATCATCTTCAAGGCTGAAATCTCCAGAACGTTAACACTATACTTGTCAATTGCCTGGTTAATTTTCCAGGCTGTTTCAACAGCGCCAAAAATAGCTCAACGACATCATAGAATAAGCTGAAAAGCAAAAACAAATTTAAATTTGGAAAAAAACAAACAGCATGAGTGTATAGAGAACAAAATCATTCATCAATATATAAATATTCCACAATATCGAACTACAAAAACACATGACGAAACTTCTGAAACAACCTAAAATATAACTTATGAATAAACTTATCAATACAATTATTAAAGTTTCCATATAATTGATTGAAAAGACTTAAAGAGTTTTTCCACAGTTATGTTTGAAATAGTTATTATAATTTATAAAATTGACGTTGTCAGCTACTAAGACTGAATTATTGCAAAGGAAAATGAAGAAAAATAGAGGCAATATATATTAGCGAACTAATAATCAATTGTTATGCTTTGTGAACATACAGAGAGATTTTGATGTTAACTCTTGGGATTATTCATTTTTATTGGTATTTGTTTTTTAAATGAATTCATGAAAGCATTTGCTATAATTCAGGTAAAAATAATAATGGTGATAATGATTCTACACCGATTCTTCAGCCTAAAACAAAAGTATATAAGTGTATAAGCATAAGTGATGCTAACGCATCCAAACAGTAACCGACAACGCCATAATCAGTATATAAAAAAATAGTACTATGTTGTTGTATCGCTGCTGTTCCAATGTTTTGACAGAATCATAATCAACGAACTTAGGCGTGCGCAGCGTTATAGAACAGTGCTTTAAAAAAAAATTTCTACAGCGCCATCTAGTGGCGAGTTACAGAAAAATTGATGGCATATAAACCTTCTCTATGATACATTACTTATATATGTCAAGTTACATCACGATCGGTTGAGCGATGTAGAAGTTTATCACTTACCAACCAACCAACCAACAAACATCCATTTTAATATATTAGAATAGTTGTTGTCCGCAGCTTCACCCGCGTAGAATTTGATAGTTATAGTACTGATTTTCGCTGATGTTCCAATGTTTTGACAGAATCAGAATCAACGAACTTAGGCGTGCGCAGCGTTATAGAACAGTGCTTTCAAAAAATTGTTCTACAGCGCCATCAAGTGGCGAGTTATAGAAAAATTGATGGCATATAAACCTTCTCTATGATAAATTACTTATACATGTCAAGCTACATCGCGATCGGTTGAGCGATGTAGAAGTTTATCACTTACCAACCAACCAATAAATATTAATTTCAATATATTAGACTAGTTGTTGCCGCAGCTTCGCCCGCGTTGAATTTGTTAGTTATAGTACTAATTTTTGCTGACTTTCCAATGTTTTGACAGAATCAGAATCAACGAACTTAGGCGGGCGCGGCGTTATAGAACAGTGCTTTCAAAAAATTGTTTTACAGCGCCATCAAGTGATGAGTTACAGAAAATTGATAGCCTAAAAACCTTCTCTATGGAAAATTACTTATACATGTCAAGTTTCATCACGATCGGTTGAGCGATGTAGAAGTTTATCACTTACCAACCAACCAACCAATCAACAAACCCTGTCACGGTACCCCACATGTACCCTAGATAGAAATACCATATCGCTGATTATAGTTGATATTTACGTGATGGAAGAATAATGACGTGTATCTGTTACAATGATTCGATAAAAACTTTACTGCTTGAAAATGTTCACTTCATTTTTCACAAAGTATATATTTCCACCACAGTTTGTGGTCAATCATCAATCCCAGCAACTTATTTATTCCACTCGCATAAACTTTCATGTCGTTATCCTCTTTCACTGTCCCTCTCACGGTAAATTCCATCAAAGAGCTTTGAGATACTTTTAGTGTCAGCATTCCTGATGTTATCACAGGATCCAGTAAGTTTGTATCATCAACATATGATACTACTTGGACCTTAGAGATGTTAATGATATCATTAGCATGAATTAAAAATAACAAGGGTTCAAAAACGGAGCCTTGGGGAACCCCCTGTTTATCTGCGATAGAGTGGAGCTGAGTGTTGTTGATGATTTGTCTTTGTGATGGATTACTCAAGTATGATTTAATCAAATTCAAGGCAACACCTCTTATACCATACTTTCTGTTCAAGCATAATAATCAAGAGGTGATAATTACCACTACCAAAAGCACGAGAGGAGTCAATAAGTATCCCACAAATTTGGATTTCTTCATCCAGGGCCGTTATATTTTGTGTTCTAGGTTTATTGTAGTGAATAGTGGTGCAATATTTTCAAAAAATGTTACCTCATAGCTAAACCATGTATTTACTCTTATTAGTGAAATATGTACAAATTATTTGAATTTTTATACTTCAATCGTCCTTCATAGTTGGGTATGTCCGATAAATTTAAGGTGTTCATGATATTATTATTCGTTACTATGTTTGTTCATCACTCCAGATTAAACGATTATTCCATTACTTAACAAGCAATAAAGAAGTAGAAACGTCTACTTTTACTTTCATTAGATTGCTGTTCAGCGCTTCTTTTCTTACATTGTTTCTACAGCCTCATTCTGAATTTGATGAAACACGCATAATTCTTAATGCGATGTGCCATTAACGAGCACATTTATCACAATATGGCATATAGGCCTGAAACTACGTGTGTGTCTTTCAAATTTTTTTTATGTCATGGCCCAACAATTAGTCATTAAACTGTCGAATTGAACTGGTGAAATGAAATAGATCATTGATTGATTGCGAAGAAGAGATAGATGTCTGGAAGTGATGTTGAAAAATGTAAAAGTGTTGCAAGAAACTCTTTATAACTTTTATATAAAAGTGTAGTATCAATTTTTCTTCTGAACAAATTAATAAAGTTTCACTTTTCAATAATAAAAATTGATTGAGATTATTCATTTCGTCAACTGTTATCAATTGTTTGCTATCTGTGTTTCTTGGTGTTTTTGAGGTCTTTAACATTTCTGAGTCTGAAAAATTGATGAATATGTATCAATAGAGAACCTGCTCAAGTATAATGAAGAGCAAGCTGATAAGTTTCACACTGAAAGGTTAATGTGAAAATTTTATCAAACTTGCTGGTGAACAGACTTTTGATAGACGTTTCTGAAGGATTTACTACCAATAACTCACCATCTGGCATCAAGAATCAAATTAGGTCTACAGTTTATAAATTTTTTATTCTGTTTTATCCCTCGTTTATGGAAAGTTTGATTTTTCGACAACTATCTGGGAAATACTCACTTAGTGTTTTTATTTTGTTTACTCACTATCTTTTATATGTAGAGTGAAAATATTTTTTTTATTCATTCTGTCTGTATCTCTAATCATGCAATAAATGAATGAATAAATAAATGAATCCAAGCATATGAAAGTAACTGATAACCAAAGCTTCAGATAATCACTAAAGTTTTATCCCAACACCAAACTATTGTTTTTAACACCTCGGTACGTGTTTCGATAACCAAGTGATCATCTTCAAGAGGAATATTAAACTGAATATGCATACATTGTTGTCATTATTTATACCATACATACCTCTGCAGGATACCTGCATTTTAATAATCTTAAATCAATTTTATAATGTTGCCTCATCTAGTAGTCAGGTTAATCTGATAATTAAAATAGTATTTCAACAAGCTATACAGGGGTGCGCAAAAGTCCGGAATAAAATTAATATTTTCTTAACCAGTATTTTAGAAAAAAAACGCTGAAACACGTCAGTTGATTTCACGTTGTACGCATTTTTTGGCATTAAAATGAAATATTTTTTTCAACCACTTAGCTGTAACCCTCCCCAACTTTTTTTTTAAATACAAACCTATGTCGTGTATGGGATCATTGAAAAGTACGTAAAAAATGGAATCTGACCATACCGGCCACTGTGAGTGTCTTACACAAATTTGGAGAACATGGTACAGTGAAGGACTTGCCCAGAAGTGGCCGGCCACATGTTTCAGATGAAGATCAAAAATTGGACATTCCCGTATATCTGCAGGAAGATCCACATTTGTCAACGGTTTCATTAACCCAAAACAATCCTGCATCTAGACGTACGAGTGGGAGGTTTTTGAAAACACAAAAATACCACCCATATAAGGTATGTCTTGTCCAAGAGCTCTTGGAAGATTACTATGACATGCGTTTGTAATTTTGTGAGGAAATAATGAGGCGTAGATATCCGCCCTGGTTCACATCAACTATTATAAAAATATTCGAAAAAAATGCCGGCCCACAAAAACTTGAAAAAATATAATACATCTTTTTATCGAGAACAATTTATTTCGCTACGATCTGAAGTCAAACTACAGGGTTACAGGGCTGCTATATAAGGGCTAATGTAAGCAACCATTGTTAGTTTAATGTATTTTGACAATGTCCGTATAGGACGAAACTACAGTAACGTTATTCACAAATAAAAGTGGTGGAAAACAAGAAAGTTTCAATTCTCGTTTCTTTATTGTAAAATCAATTCAAGACAATTAAGACGCAGGTACCTATTAGAGGTATCTTGTATGTTTAGCTTAATGGTCTTCTTGCAGACAATCACTTGGTTCATTGATAATCTCAAAATACAAAATACAATGGACATTACGTTATATAAGACAATAAACAAGGGCAGGATGAATTCCACTAAAACCGATTTGGTTGTGCGTGGAAGGGTTTCCGGTTCTTGTATTGATAACAAGGGTGCTAGTTGCACAGGTATAGATATTGAAAACTAATTTAGTGATCAAAACACGAGGTGTTGCAAAATGAATTTGGTGTTGGGATGAAACTCATTACTACACCAAAGGTTCTAAACAGTGCGTCACAAAAGCTTCAAGGTGCCAATTACATTAGGTGAATAAATTTTAAGGGGAGAAACTGAAAATCTTGAAGGATGGTGTTGTAGTTTTTAACTATGTCAACCTCAATGAAAATTATAGGCCCTTAATTTGTTTCGTGCTCACTTTCGTTTCGTTTCGTTGATTAATTTCGTCTATACAAAAATATCACCTCATACATTGAGTAAAGTTCTTTTTGAAGTCGATTCAAGTATTTTTGAGGGATTTAAGAAAAAACAACGTAGTCTAAAAAGACACCGACAAAACAATTCGAACCATTACACGAAAACCCGACGAACTGGTCTATGAAAGAAGTGGATCGACAGACAATTTCCCCAGTAACATCATTACATCACACATGATGCATTGCGACCTTCGATTGTGCTACACTTACTGTATCTATTTCAGGAGGAGTTCTACGACAGATGAACAACGACTAGTGAGAGTAATTTCACAACGTTTGCATGTTTTCTTTATAGACTGAGAGAGCGTACAAGCGTCGAACAACGTGAGCCATCTTCACTGAAAATATTCTGGGAGATTGAAGAATATTCGGTCACCGGAGTGTTTCTGATACATGTTAGCCTTATCACTCTTCAATGGTGAATATAGATGGCTGAAAATATGAATATAATATGCTGAAAAAGCAAATGCGCCACTGGAATCAATGAAGTTGCCCCGTAGCGTCAATTAATTTTTGCTTATTCCAGTGCTTATTATAAGCTTATATACAAGTTTGTAAGGTCGCAACACTTGTCTTCCGATCGCCATCTTGTAAGAAAGGGACGCTGTATCTCGTAAACTAGCAACTCTACAGAAAACTATATCGGGCATTTTTTGTAGCAAATCGAAGTGTCTACAACTTTATTCACATCACATTTTGTCTCAAAATGAAAATTAAAAAAATTATGAACAAAACAAACTTAAATTTTCTTAACAAATTTTCTTTTGGGCGGCATAGTTTTATTTCTGGTCATTTCACAATGAAATTACACCAGAGGAATCTCACAGAGGATTTTTCAATGAATGATTTTCACTACAAATTTGTTTAATCCCAACAATTTATCTGGGTTTCACAGCGCTCCGAAATGAAATTGCGTCCACTGAATGACAGACGCTACTAAAAAATGAAACATTTCAAATTTTTCATCGCATACAGATCTTTTTCAATCAAGTGTTTTTTTTTCAGTGTTACCACTCCATTAAACGAAAGGAATAACTTAACGTCAGATTGTTCACAAGTACAATTTTGAAGAGGCTGTCAAATCGTGCCAAAATATGGATAACTCCAAACAAAAATTCCATCAGGTTAGGTGCACAACATACCTACTGAAACCAAATAACTGTTGGAGACAGTTCCCAGGTACTCCTTAGAATTTTCAACACTAGATAAGGTAATCAACAGAGAAAAAATCCATTCTATAATTAGGCAAGTTCACCTATCTAGTTGTTCAACATATTGATTGGTTTGTTTTCGTCAAAATTGTTATTTTTTCAAATGAAACAATATTTTTAGTGCTTTATTGTCAAAACAATATTAGATCGCAAATAAACAGCTTAGTTACAAGCCTGATTTCCTAAATTGAATATAAAACAAACAAAAACATCATTCTTTTTTACAAAATCATATTTGAACATCATTTCAAGGACAAATTACAAGCACTACAGGAAAAACTTCAAGGCGCTCTGACAGCGGTGCCTGTACGAAAGTAGCGATTCATATTGGATTTGGATCGCTGAAGATCAAATCCAGTTGAAAAAACGTTGTCAGTAAGTTTATTTGATATGAACGTATTTCTCCAGATGAAAGAGTTCTTAGATAGTAAAGTTCGAGATGTAATAAACTCAAAACGATGAGCAGCAACAGTCTGATATGTGTCAAGTCACTTGAACACTTCCCGTGAAAGTATTTATAGAAGAGAGACAAATCTCCAACCTTTCATCGATGTTCCCGGCTATCAAGGTTGCACGTGATGTTGGAGTCTCCAATCAGACGGATGGCTCTTCTCTGGATGGAATCCAGCAACTTCAGGGTATGATTGGGAGCAGAGCTCCATACTTGAGAACAATACTTCAAAGAAGATCTGATCTGAGCTTTACAAAGCATCACAAGTTGCTGAGGTGTGTACAGTTTTCTGGTTCGAAACAGTGTTTCAATCTTTTGAGAAGCAGCCTTGGAAATATGAAGCGCAACGGCTCTTAAAGCTCCATGTCTCTTGATTGCGTTAGTCCAAATTTGGGTGAAATACGATAGAAGATCGTCTGTTAATCTTTGTTTCCGAAATCTATATTGATGATCCTTCAAGATTTTGAAGCCTTCCAAATATTTATTGGCGTGTGCGAAGTACTCTTTTTGACGAACCAAGTGAATCTGTAGCTCAAATTTCTACCATGTTTTTTGTAGTACTGATTTTCCGCGTACTTTCTGTAATGAAGGAAAAGTACGTACTTCCCACGCGATTTGGGTGACAAGGCTTCGTTTTGGCGCCTTCCGATACTTTGTGCCATATCTTTGTTGGATATATTTCCTCTTCATTTTTGTTGAAGTCCTTTTGGTGTTTTTAGAAGCCATTCAAATAATGGCTCCTAAAAATACCAAGAGACCTTCAACAGAAAGGAAAAGAGAAGAATATATCTACAAAACATCTGGCACATAGCAATGACAGGCGCCAAAACAAAGCCTTGTCACTCAAATCGAGTAGAAAGTACCTTCGCGTACGCGGAATAACAATATAACAGACATGACCTACCGCGCCAATAAAGATGACTGCCACAGTAGCGGTTGAAACGTTGAGATATTGTAATCAAAGAAGATCACGGCAAAATCTGGAAGCCAAACAAAACATTGACGCCAGCCATGAAAGCCTACATTTCTGTAATTGATAAGTTGCCTGAAAACCTCAGTAGCTTTCGATGAGGCTGTTAAACCAGCTCCCTGAGAACTTCGTCAGTTTTCTATTGAACATCATAAACAGTTCAATCGCTCTCAGATATTTCCCCCGAAGATGGAAGCACGCCGTGATCATCATGATTCCGAAACAAAGCCAGAATCCGCTCTTTCCCCAAAAACACCGCCTAATTAGTGCAATTAGTGCTCAGCTTAGGAGTTGAGCACAGCAGTCGAAGAATCAGGGAGTTTTTGAATCAGTGAAAACTCATGAAAAGGTACTAATCAAGGAAGCTGTAGATTATACTACAGACGACCCCTCCCGATTCAGAACGCCCCGTCGCTCAGTTGAGTGAAGGTCCCACGAAGTCCGTGAAAAGTGAACAACTTGTTCATGAACACCCTAATCAGGAAGGGATCCATAGATCCAGGGCGTTATAGAGGTCATTGGTCTTCACGCCGCAACCAAACACATTGAGATTTGAACCATTCGTTCTCCTGACGAATTTCAGTTGAAAAGATAAGGATGAAATACCGACTCGATTTACATGAAGATGATTCGCGACGAGTATCAGTTTCAGTTGATACGTCAAGAAGAGTACTTCGACTACGCCACTGAAGATGACTGTCGCAGTTGCAGTCGAAACGTTTGGAGATTGAGAGTGACAGAGAGAGAGAGAAAAAGAATATACTTTATTGTCATAAGATTGATCTTGTGAACAAAGTTTAACTTAATCTATAATGCAATTATATGTAATGTAATGTGTTCGAATATTTTTCAATTAAACGAACTGTTTCCATTATAAAGACAGAAATCATATTCAATATGGTGCCACCACTTTGTATGCTGACGATACCACTATTACTGTGTCGGGTGTTACTGAGGAGGAACTTTACCACAAAACTCAGGTAACGCTTGATGAAGTGTATGCTTGTG
>WOGP01005351.1:0-13218 GCA_015342065.1 Leptinotarsa undecemlineata | reverse complement strand
TCAAGATGGAGTAGTAGAAAGCCAAAAACTTTCTTTCCCAAAAATTAATCACTCCTAAAAAATATAACCCCTTCAATACAATTGTATTCTTATATTTGATGATTATATTTATGGAGATTTTGAATTTAATTTTCAATTCTTCATATTTCAATTTTGAAGGAAACTATTATTAACAAATTTTTGGCACACCGATGGGATCTAGTATTTCTCCAATTTTGTCCAGTTATGTACTTGATGAATTTGTACTTGATGAATTATTGAGAAAAACAATTCTTAAACTGAATTTTGATATACCTTTCATAAAAAGATATGTTGATGAACTTATTCTTTCTTTTCCAGAAGATTGTATAGAGAAGACCTTAACAATTTTTAATAATTACAATGCTAATATTCAATTTATCAAAGAGATTGATAGAAATGTTCCATTTTTGGATATGACGCTCATAAGAACAAGAGAAAATGGTGGTAACGAATGGTACCGGAAATCTATTTCTAGTAATAGATTCATCAATATCATTTAAGAATGGAGAATCATCACTTGGTTGAATCATCACTTTGGTTGGATAAGACATCCAACCAAAATTAAATTGAACATGATTAATAACATAAAAAAAAGAGTTATTTATACAATAAACTCCATATTCAAAGATGATTGCTTTAGTACTTTAAAAAGAATTTTTATTGAAAAATCATATCTAGAAAAACCTGGAAACACTTCACTTTTCAGTACTAAAATAAATTCAGTTCAGACAATAACAAATACAAACCATGAAAACCAAGATTCAAACAAAAAATTCCGTAGCCTTCCATACGTAAAAGATTTAACTTAAAAATTGATTAATGTTCTAAAGAAAACAAATCTCAGAATTGCTCATAAGAATGTTGAAACAACAAATCAATTCTTTTCAAAACTAAAAACACCTATTAATACTGATCAAAATTATAATATCGTTTATAAGATACCTTGCAAAGATCGTGATAAATATATATTGGACAAACCTCAAGACTTCTAAAAGGTCGAATTACCTCTCATAAAGTGACTGCAGAAGAAATGTTTCATCAGACAACATGTAAATTTTACATTTACATTCTAATGAATTTACAACATGTAAATTCATTAGACCACCAAACGGACTATACTAATGCTAGTATTTTAGAATTTGAACAAAATTCCTACAAACGTTCTTTTCTAAAACTGATACATATAAATAAAGAATTAAAATCCATGAATAAAAAAACTGACTTGCATAATCTCAGTAAAATGTATACTTCTTTATTGGAATTAGATAATGATAATCGAAGAAGAAATAGTAATGCTGATTCATTCAGTGTGTAACTGACTGATTGTAAAACAAATTATTATTTTTATGTTATCAACAAATAATTGTCATTTAGTGATTCATGTCAAATCATTTTTCTTTCGATTTGCTGCTAATTTTTTATATTATCTCATGTTGAGTAAGTTATATCTGTAACTTTTTATGCATATATTTTTACAATCATATTTTCAGTTGTCCTGAAGAAGGACATCCCATCGGATGGATGAAAAAGCTATTCATCCATTAACGGGGGACATGAGGGCCTCATTCGACAGAGTGTCTGGGCATTCTATATCGGGAGGAGTCGTCTACAATAATCTATAGTTTCCCTAACTAACGGATTTTCATGAGTTTCCGCACCTTCGAAAACTTGCCGATTCCTCGACTGAATGGACTGCCGAATGGAAGGCAGCTGCAAATCTCTGCGGATGGCTTCATTCCGCACGAACCAAGGAGCATTCACAATCATCCTAATTAAATTGTTTTGTAATCTTTCCAAGATGACGATGTTGGACGGAGCCGCTTGTCCCCAGACTCCTGAATCATACATGATGACAGGCTTGAACATCGTATTGTAGATGGTAATTTTGTTTTTCAAACTTAAGTTGGATCTTCTGTTGATCAGAGGGTACAGACTAGCTATCCGACCCTCGATCTTTGATTTAACGCACATGAGGTGCGGGTTCCTACGGTCTATTAGAAGGCAGAGGTACTTTACCCGCGCTTGCCAGTCAATCTCCCTTCCAGATATTCTCACTTTTCTGGCCGGAGAAGACAGCAATCTTTCCATGGTTATCGCCGGGGTCTTGTGCGGGTTTACTCGGATCTTCTAATTAAGGTACCAGAGCTCGAGGTCGTCCAATGCACGTTGCATGTAGACGACGCCGAGCTCTCGACCCATGGAAGACGAGAGAAGAGCCTTGTCGTCGGCGTAAAGAGGTATCTATGGTATAAATGGGGATAACATTGTGAGTATGTGTTAAAATAACGGTTTGCTGTTGGGAAAAACTGCAGTAATAATCTTTACAAAAAACTTCTCAGTACTTCAATTGAATGATAAATGATGCTCAACGAATGGAATGTACATTTGGTAAAGCTAAAAAGCAAAGTTGGCGAACTGTGAAGGAAATAATATTGATCGAAAAACAAAGACGCAGTGATGTTTATATATGGTATTTCATAGTCAACTTTATTCTTCCTCTTGAAGATGATCACTTGGTGATCAAAACACGTGTCGAGGTGTCAAAATAACGTTTTGATGTTACGAAAAACTCCAGTAATATTCAAAAAAACATGTTTCACAGTTTCACCTATAGTTAGTGGGCATAGTTGAAAGGCTGGCTTTAGGATACCTATAAAAAAACAAATACACCCCTGGCTAATATTAACAAGGGCTTTGGACTGAATCGACAGGTATAAGTGCAGGATTCTTCACAGAAGTAATTTCTACATATGCTTTTGGCGATACACCGGCAAAATTCGATTTTCAATTATTGAAACGGACACACTCACATACCGGTTTGATTATCTGTTATAAGAAATCATCGACTTCGTGTTGATGTTGGACACAACCTTGCACTAACGAGAGGCTAAATAGCCCGAAACCGATCCGCAAGTGTGCTGTTTCCAATAATTGAAAATCGATTCGGGCAGTTGTATCGCCAAAGGCACATGTAGGAATTACTTCTGTAAAGAATCCTGAACTAATACCTGTTGGATATAATCCAATACCATTCGTGGTATCAGCAGGGGAGTACTTGTTTCCTGATGGGTGTCAGTCCACTGACACCTACCTACCTACTGTGTAGGTAGAGGAAAACTAGCCGAAATTGATGGTTCCTTTAGAACATTGCTATTTGACAATGATTAGTAAAATATATTCATTCAGTTTTGAATTTACTGAAAGTGATGTCTGCAGTTTCCATCAAAATGTTGGATTGGTTTAATCAATTGCAGTCCACTCTCGTATTGTCAACACTTAGTTTGAAATTTTCTGTAGAGAAACAATTTTTGTGCCATTACATATGATTCTACTCCTCACCCTTTGAAAATCAATGAGGATATTAATAATTTTACTGGAACAAAAAACGGAAATTGAAAATAAATGAGAATCTACTGATTAGGTTCAGATGAAATGATTTTGAATCAAAACGATGCCGCTCTTTGGATTATGATTCCATACCAAAACTTATCAGGAGTAGGATCATCTCCATCAATTCTTTCAAATGTATGAAAAAAAGAAGAGAAAAATGATTTTCATGAATGACGAAGGCATTTTATAAAAAAAATGAAGAATTGAACTAGATTCGAACATCGGATCCACGAATGTATATGAAATCTTCGTAACTTAAATGCAGAGCATTATCTTTGCATTCAAACTTTGGAGAAATACATGGATTTCAATCAGAGGAATCAAAATATCATCCCAAGTCGCTTCCATCTGACGCGACGTCCGTTTCCTGAGTTGTCCCTCGGGCACTATCACTAACGAGAATGACGTACACTTTAATTAGTCCATTAGAACGGTCTGTTCTCTTCAGCAGAACGACCAAGGATGTGTCGTTTTCAGTGGCGTCGTGGAAGGAAGAATGGACAAATCAAAATATAAGTTATATATACATTTATCAACTATCTATGCCTTTGAGATTCTCTGATAATAAGTCTATCTAAACATGTATATCGAATCATTATGAATAATATAAACCCATACAATTATCAATTAATAACCAAATAAACAAGATGAAATGTGACTTGGAATTGAAAATTCATCTAATTTAAAGTCTCATATCTAATTGTTTGACCGGATTTTCGGATAGTTATCCAGTTGAAACTAGTCAATTGATTCTCTGTCGGCTATTTGCTCCCCACAGTAACTCTATGTCCAAAATTCAAGTAATAGTCAAATCACACTTCATTTTAAAGGTCTTTCAATTCCGTTTCTCACACTGTGACACTTGAAACTGGACAAAAAATGTACTTTATCAAATGTTTGACCTGAGCAACATTTACTCATAAACAAGTTTCTTTTTCTTACATTCTGAAGATTATCAGGTGTTACTAGCTTAAATCACAAATCACCAGGCTTTCTGTAAATTATATGTAGTAGTTGGCTGCGTCTCATAGTTTTTTCATTAAAATCATCAATCATAGAACAATATTCATTGGAGATGAATGGGGGATCTGACTGGAATTCTGAAGAACCTCTCCTTTCGATGTTCACGTTCAGCATAACTTGATTCATCAGCAAATCAAAATATCCTTCACCATTCAGATTCTTATTAAAAAAGCTCCGACATATAATATGGTCACATAAAATTCTTGCACAAATATTCAATTTATTTGGATATTGAGTGTGAATATCCATTCATAGGAAATTTATGTCGATAAAACATTCTGAAAATTACTGTACGTGACTGTTCATTGAATAAACTGAATGTTTTAATTTCGCGGACTACGTACATTCTATTAGCAAATTTTTTCGTATTTTGTTCCATCTGTTCATGATGTTAACTTTGTTGGTAACAAGCATAAAAGTGTTTTGCGTGTTCAGCAATTTCTTGCTGCAGAAAAAGATGGAAATGAGTGGAGATAATTTTTATTGATCGGGTGTTATGATTGGCTGAAGAGTCAAAAAATTAAATTTATACACATGTTACGGTGACTAATAGAAATCCGGAAATGCGGGGATGATTATCGCCGTCTTGTTCAGTTCAGGAACTGAATTCAGGAAATGCGATTTGAGTGTTGGAATTCGGTATTGGTGTAGTTATAATAACTTGAAATTTTTGTTATCTATTCAATATGTGGCATCCTTGGACAAGTACTAATAGTAATAACGAGTGTGATAAAAATGAAGACTTTTTCCACTGTAGTGATTCCAATAGCTATGGTGAACAATGCAAAAAAGAGATATCAGTGAATAAGATTCGGATGCATTTGAATATCAAAACACAAAGGAGTATGTTTGAATGTATATAAGAATCTACATCTCAAGTTTAGTGTCGAGGGAAACAAACTATTACAAGCAACATCAGATTTGACCAAAATTCCTTTCTCAACTGTACGTAAAATAGTCAAAACAAACCTTATGAACGCAAGACCCGATGTGATATAAGATTACCAAAAGCTTCAAATGTTCATCTAATAAAATCTTCGGAAAAGCAATGAGATTCCTACAACTGAAATTATAAGGAAAAAATTCAATACCTTCGGCCTTAACGTTAGTAGTTTGTGATACAGCCAGTTTTTGATCAATTCAGAGCCTCTTTCAGGCTTCTTTCTTGAGAACAATCTAATTCTCATCCTGAACAGTAGCCATATGATCTGATTCTTTGAAATCATCACTGTTTTCGAGAGAGAATAGTCAGTTGACATTACATATTGACTTGTACGGCCAGTTTGACCTGAATTAGAAATGAATCATTTTCTGAAATCATATAAGATCATCTTCCAGTTCAATTCATTAAAAAGTATTTTTTTTAGAATTCTTTGGGTTGAGACGTATTCACTTCTTTAGTTGACTGGAGGAAGAAGCTTATTGAAACAAATGAAATCAATTCCGAATCTCTCGACTGTAAATACACGCTCATGATTTCTACCCTGTTCTTCCTGTATCTATTTTCTCCAGTTTCCCTTCTATTGTGACGGTATTACGAAACCCATCTCCAAACCGCACATATCAAATACGGTTGTTAGTTTGTCTCCATCAGAGTCAGATGTGCTAATCTTCGCCAGGCTGTGGAATTGATATTGTAGAATGAGATACTCTCCAGATTCATTTGGGGTTATAAATATTAACTTATTTGTTCAAAATCACTGCTAATAAGTTATTTATTGACTGCCCAAATGCAGATTCCGGTAGTTTGGACTTCTCTTACCCAATATGATATAAATTGATTTGAAATCGATGGAAGAATATATAAAGTATCAAAAAATCAGCTGAAAAATATGAATTATATTGAGAGAAAACACTGAAATTACAATGAAATGAAATTCAATTGAAAATTGAACTATCAACACGATCTGGAGAATGAAAATTATTAACAGGAAATGAAAATTAAAAATTAAAAATTCCAAGCCAAGTTATTTTACGATGTTTTGATTGTTACTATCCACAATTGTCTTCAGGTGATGACCTGAAGAAGATTGTGGATAATTTTTAATTTTCAGCTTATGTTAATTCTAGATTTTTTTATTGTGGCTCGTATTATATTTCATTGTAAATTCAGTTTTGGTTTGCTCAATATAATATTTTTTTAGTCATCTCCCGGAGACGATTGTGGATACTTACAATCGCAACGTCGTGAAGTAACTTGGCTTGGAATGTTTTGATTTTTAATTTTCATTTCTTGTTAATAATTGTAGATTTTCAGCTCGTGTTGATAGTTCAATTTTCAATTGTTTCTTTTTTGTTTTTGCTCAATATAATTGATATTTTTCAGCTATTCCTTTTGATTCTTTACATATTCAAGGATTTCACATCAATTTATATGATATTAGGCAATGTAAGTCCGAACTAATTGCACCACGAAACATTGTCAACCACCTTCCATAGTGTACCAAAGTCACAAAATGTAAAATATGATAAAGTCTTTGATATAGCCCACCTGAGCTCTGGAAAGTTCACTAATAATCAAGACATATCTGTTTGCCAATTGGAAGTTCAGTTGGTTGAAGCTCAGCTGAGCTTTGGTAAGTTCAGTAATAACTGTGATGAATCTAGTTTGTGATACTGCAGCACATGACTTCAATCAGAATCATTCTACAATATTCAAACGACAGAAAACGTCTTTCCTATTGGCAATTCAGCTTGATAAAGCTCAGCTGAGCTCTGGTAAGCTCAGTAACGATGAAAAGTTCACTTTGAGATATTGCAGCATACACTTTTAATCAGAAATAATCTAAAGAATTCAAACGGTAAAGAAACTTCCTTCGTAACTAATGAAATGTCAAAATGAAATGATAACTAGAAGAAAACATATCAACGTATAATTAGTAAAATACTTTTTTGATGAAAAGGAATGTTTGAAATACTGAGATGTCTTCCAGATGCAAGTAAATAACTAGAAATTGAATGTATCCAAATGATGCAAGTTTCTCAAGAAAACTCATGTGGAAATAAAGTATTTCTTACTGAATGTCGTAACTCAAGCGAGGTTTATTTTCCGAACAGATGTTTATAGACAATTCTGAAGTCAAAATGTTATTTTATTCATACATTCCTGATATCATTTGTTAACTGTTAATGAATCGCACGCATAACTTATTTTCCTTACTCTCACCGACGACACAATTACATTTTTTTATTAGATAACTACTGAAAATAATAACGTATTCCCTTAATTTCACTTCAACTGAAAACTAATCAATGAAATGAAAACAACTTCCCAAATACAATGACGAAACGAAATTTTAACAGGAATAAAAATAATTAAAATGCTTACATGGTCATCAATTCATCAAGTGAGGAAGAAATACGGTCATCAAATTTTAATTATTGAGTTAATGAGAGCGGTCCTTTTGTTAGCTCGCCTGAATATTCCTTGTCATGGCAAATCTGATTATAATTTAATAGTTTATTGAAAATAATTAGATGCACCCTTGTGATTAACTCAATTTCGTTAATGAGTATATGAATGTAATAGATTTTCTTGTTGTTACTTGAGCGCAGGCAGTCTGAATTTCGTATCTAGAAAATCAAGTTGGAATGTCTAGAAATAGTAACTGTTTGGTTACCGTTAGTAGTTCATTACATCGACCGCTATGCGGAAAGATGGTTCTAGCCTGAGGCCGGACGATGAAGTTTCAGGGAGTATCGTCCAGTCCTTACTAGGAATCGCATGTTCCATACTAAGACCTCGTTAACTTTTGAATCGAAAACGTTTTCATTTCAAAGGGTTTCGTTCGTAAGTAGGCGATTGCTGATTATCGAAAAAATAGATTCAAACATATTTTTCAACAGTAATATGATATATTATTCGTGACGGTGACATGGCGCAATGGCATTGTGTTATGTCCTCGACTGAAATAATTAATCTTAGAGGTATGTTGTTCTGATACATTACCTGGTTTGCAGGACTGGTGATGGACAATTGATAGATGTTTATTCTTTATGGATTAGAAAGACATCCTTATAGGTGTGAAACATGTCAGTCAAAATACAATATAAAATAACATAACTTAAATATCATTTTCAGAAGCTTGTGTTTGGCAATTTATTGTAAATTGTGATCTTTGTGTGAATTTTATTTGATCAAATGTATATTATGGAATAATACCATTCATTGTTGTGGAATTGGTCTTGGTGGTAGTGCGCCCGACTCACGATCGGAAGATCGTGGGTTCGATTCCTACCTCACACGTTAAAAGGTAAGACCTCGTTAGTCCTCAGCTCGCAAAAGTTTCTCAACTTCTGAGAGTTGTCGTTCATATGGGGGCGACAGCTGATTAACGGAAAAACAGATTTTAAATAGATAAACAGATATCTCTTCATTCTTGTGGGTTATATCAAATTTTTCAAACAGCCCAGCATTTTCTCTGACGTTCACAAGTATATAGATAGTTCTTATTTCCGGTGCTATGAAAAAAAAAATGAAGTGATTTGGGAATATGATATCGGTTTTATTAATAATTTTTATAGTGTGTTATGATTCTGACGAATGAGACATGGTTGGGATATTGGTGATAATGTATGCTCTTTGGTGTCTAGGTGAAAGGTGAAAGCACCCTAATGACCTTTAAATAGTCAGATCTCGGAGAAATAAGTAAAGTTATCACCCGAAGACGATTGTGGATACTAACAATCGAAACATCGTGACGTAACTTGGTTTGGAATCTTTTTGATCTTTATTTTTTATTTTTTTCATTAATGTTAATAATATTTTTATTTTTCAGTTTTTTATTAATATTTCAATTTTTATTTTTTGTTTGTAGCTTGTATGTTAATTCCTTGTAATTTCAGTTTTCTGTGTTTAGTAAAATTGTTTTTTCGTTTAATCTTTTTATTTTTATTTTTTTCAGGGATTTCAAATCATTTTATATTATATTAGACAATGGAAGTCCGAACTGATGTAATATTCTAACCAAGGTTTTGACATATTATTCCACAAAAATACGATTCAACAATTTTGATGAATTGTTTGACATAAGTCAGTGTTACTATGATGTTCACCCTTGGACTTGATATTTATTACTAATTTTTTCTAGTTCGATTCGTCAAAAATCATAACTGTATCATCAGCAAACTGAACAATGTCAAAGATAATGATACTTGGTAACTCATTTGTACAGTGTATGGAATGTAATGGAGCCAAAATTGTGAAATATCTTTTGAATTATTTGTTCATCAGATCTAATGAATTTATTTTGGATACATCCCTGTATCTTGGGTTATATAAGTGAGACTCTACTAGTTTATTGAAAATTATCTTGATTCCGTAAGTTTAGAATTTGTAAATCAGTATCGTGTACAGTATCGTGTAATTAAAACAGTCAATTGTATTTGAGAATTCAGGTGTGCATTTATTATTTTGAATAGTCTTGATGTTCACTAAGTACATGGATTAAAATGAATCTACAAGTATTTTGAAAATTATCTCAATTCAGCAAGTTTCGAATTTGTGAATTAGTATCGGTTAATTGAAACAGTCAAAAGCTTGATAATTCAAGTGTGTATTTATTATTCTGAATAGTCTTGATGTTCACTGAATGGCTTAAAATGAATCTACTAGTTTATTGAAAATTGTTTCAATTCCGCAAGTTTCGAATTGGTGAACTATCGCGTAAATAATATAGTCCAAAGCTTTCGAGTAGTCTATACTATAATTCCAAAATAGTAGACACTAAATTCTCAGAAATGACTGACATTTTTGCCTTAATCGACCTCTGGCGATGACTTACGGAAATTATATTGAACAGATGAGGGAATATATAGAATCACAACCTTGACCTACTATTATGGAATAGTAGCATAATGTGTCTTGGCGTTTTGATTGTTTCTCTAAATGGCCTAATAACATAGCTTCCGGGGATGATCATACTAATTTATCATGAACATACTTTTTGAGAATTGCAAATAAATTCTATAAATAAATGAATCTGGGTAAAATAAATGCAATGAAAACACTATTTGCAAACCAAGTTAGTAGCATCAGGAGATGAACAATCTGTTAAAATCTGTTGAAAAAATCTCTTGAAATCTCATTTTTCGTTAACCAGCTGTCGCCCCTACTTTTAGCTCAGACGCATGCAAAAGATCTCAACCTCAAGTTTGAATATTTTGAAACATACTACAATTCATTCGATAAAATTTTTTTGATACTATCTATAGAACTTGAAAATATTACCCTCGTACGCATATGTAAAGTATTCAAATGAAAAAAAATCACCCGAAGTAACGTATAATAAGCTAATATTAATATAATTCAATTCACTTTCATTATACTTGCTATTTTTGCAACAGTAATTCAAGCTTTTCAGAACTTTCATATCCGTTTATTTCAAAGTTAAAGTACAATGAAGAACTTTTTCTTAGTTTGATTTCCTGCATATCCACTTCAGAACACTTCACTTGCAAATTTTCAGTGGATACTATTGCCGAGGGTTTCACTGTCCTCAAAATCACCTGCGATAGGGTGGAAAGTTCATAAACATGAACTCATAGCCCTCGAGGTCTTTTCAACACCTCCTTGAGACAGACACCCTCAGACAATACCTAAATGTCGTCTGCACCTATGGTTTCGAATACACTAGAGCTCTTTGTGCTTTAATATTATTAAATGCCAGCGACGCGTATTTCATTCAAGTGAACTTGCATTGGACGTTACTTTGAGAGCAAGACTATCGTGAGTGGAAAATGTTCTGAACAAAAACCGACAAATGATTTACAGAAAAAATTTATTTTGTGTTGTTGTGTAGGTGTGGCACCTACTATGACATATTTCAGAGGCGTGCTGTTCTGTTGACTTATGTTACAAGTTCCGAGACATTCAGAGACATACGACATTTTGTGCACCTAACCTATCTTTCTCTATATAAATAAATAACAAAACAACTATTGTTTATGTGACTTGTGGAGGTGGTATTGAACTTTAATTTATATTTTGCCTTAATTTGACACTATAGACATGCATACTACTACTAACCTGAACTCCGATCAAGCATTTAAGACGCTTATGCCAATACGTGAATCAGAAACAAATTCCTTTAAAAATCAAAACCCAAAATTTGAAACATCAATTTGAATACTTTTCGAAGTGAATTTGAAAAACTCATGGATTGAACTCAACTTCATTTTGTTCAAACTGGCATTTGTTGAAATAACACAAATTGGGGAACATTCCCCATTGGAAGTGAGTTACAAATGAATTTTACATGATCTCATGATAGATGAAATTCTTAAGTCTAGGTATTTTCGAAATATCGCTTGACGAGCTACCCATTATATATATACTATTGGTATTTTATCAATAAATTATATTTTAGCCTCCACTTTTTGATTGTTAGATTATCATATGGAATTAGTGCTTAACTCTTGAACGTCAGTAATGAACGACAGAATACCTGAATCATTAAATCACCTAAAGAAACAATTGTAGGTTAATGGACTGATACTTATCAGAAACAATCACTCCCCTGGCTAATACCACGGAGGACGTTGGATTATATCTGATGCAATACTATTTGACAATTCGTGCATGAATGTTACCTGGGAAGTTACTTTGAATGTCGACTCAACTTTATTTCTATGAAAACTCATCCCTTTGAGAAATAACTTGGAATCTGATCTGTTCGTAACTTTTAGATGACGAATTTGACGTCATATATTGACCATTCCATATCATGTGACCCTTGTTCTCCACAACTGACACGTAATTTGTTTTTAAAATCACTTCTCTCATTCGCTTATGAATTAAAATTTTTTGATCTCAAATATTACTTTGAAAATGTGAAAGCTCTTTAGTTCGGTGTGATCCTAAATTATGTTTGATTCTGTGATATTTAGAATAGGAGAAAACATTTTAGTTTTGCTAACAACATAAGCTAATTTCAGAATAAATTAGGCACTCACTGATAATAGGCATATAGAAAGGCAAGTATGCTCAGATACATAACCTTCTACGATTGGCGTGTACTATCTGGATCATAACCACTGATGTAGTTATGTCAAATTGCCAAAAATTTTTAAAATATGACTAATTACGTTAAATATCATTTCTTTGATATATGTTTCATTGTTGTATGCATTATTTTTTATAATATTTTTCCAAATTGTTAGTTAATCAACATTACATTATAAATTGCATATCAAAATAACCTAGATAATGAAACGGTTTAGTAAAAATATTGTAATTTTTTCATTGTTTGAAATTTTTACAAAATAGTTATGGAAAATTAAATATTGAATATACAAAATATGAAAAAACAAAATAAACCAAAAAAATAAACCTTGAATATGATAGACCACCCAAACTTAAGCAATTTTGGATTTCAGATAAAAAGTAACTTTGCACGTTCTTTACATATTAATATAAAATAATAATAATATTAGCTCTACAGTTATCACACATTGATATCTCACTAACATCACATGAATTCTTAGTCTTTTTATAATTTGTTCGTGGACAGAGCCCACATCCTTTTCGTTTTTGATTCATATCGGGATGCACGTTTTCATCAATCATCGGTTTGTTTAGTATTCTACCTCAATTCCCTTGGAAGTATTTGGTTGGTTACAAACCAGAAATCTGTACACACCTCAGCAACTTCTGATGCTTCTGAAGCTCAGATCAGACCTTTTTTGGAGTATTGTTCTCATGTATGAAGCTCTGTGTCCAGGCATAATCTGAAGTTGCTGGATTCCATCCAGAAAAGAGCCATCCGCCTGATTGGAGACGATAAC
>WOGP01005350.1:0-13218 GCA_015342065.1 Leptinotarsa undecemlineata | reverse complement strand
GTTCGATACTCGACTAGAGTTTTACCGGCGGTTGCCGACTGCATTCTTTCGCGGTGATGTCATGTGTTTGTTCGTTGGCCGGCATATCGGTCAGGGGCCGATCAGACTTCACATTCGTTACAATATACTTCCTGGACACACTTTCATTATTCGTTAATCGATCTGCGGATACAAATCGAAATAAAGGACTCGCAGATCACGAAATATCCGAACTTTCGGTTATTTCTAATGATACCACCAACACGAAGCGGCTCAATTTCAGTTCTAGAAACTAATTATTACTAACGTAGTTATAACAATACCAATAACAAATGAGGCAATCGATAAAAATCGTTCGTTTTTTGTGTAATATAAATTCAATGAGCCTAACCCACGGTCGAAAACAATAATTCACAGTTATAGATTTCGATCGCATTATGTAGGTAGGTACACACCACAGAAATAATGAAAAAAGGAAAGTGAAACGACTCAAGTAGAATTGCGAACCTTGAAAACAAACTTGTCATTATAAAATCGTTTTGGAGGATAATCGCTCAAAGGATTCGGAACCCAGCAGTTAGACGGGGAACTTTCTTTGGAATATTGCTTTCATATTAATACATACTAGGAGTAAAAATAAATATAGTCTAAAAAAACTAAAAATACGCTTTTAAAGAACATCGAACTAAAAAGTTAAAAAAATATCAAGAAGGTTATGTACAGCGCCATCTGCCTGCGAATAGATTAAGCAATAATGTCGATAATTCTGTCAAATACAGATCCCGATATGAAATGAAAAGGAGAGTTAAGCCGCAACCCCACTATGCTGAGCGGCACGGATCGGCATTGCCGACTGGCAAGTGTGGACGCATCGTCGGCTTGTGCCGCTCTGTGCCGAGCGGCCATGTCGCGTGCCGAACCGACTGGTTGTCGGTCTGATCGAAGGAAGCCGATCGGCCCGCTGGAGTAGAGTCGTGTCGAGCGGCAGACCGCAGCACTAGTAGCCTTACCTGCGTCTCAGTCTGGCTGAGGTCATCCGAGGATTACCACGTGCTGAACTATGGAATGGTCAAATGATAAGGTTTTGGAGCTACTCGATGCGTATCGCGATGCTCCCATTTTGTGGGACTGTGTTTTACCCGATTATAAAAATCGCTATAAGCAGAACGATGCTTCAAACAAAATTGCGTTGTTGTTTGGAGTTGAAAAAGTGGAGAAACCTCGGTCGTTCCACTGCACCAACAACAACTAAAAAAGGAGCTGCTAAGAACAGATCTTCATCAGACGACATCGCAACAATGACTAACAGCTCGTGCCGAATCCAAAAGCCGACGACAAGCAAATTCACTATGCCATTCGGCTTTGCCGCGTGGCCTGACCGCTCGGCATAGTGGGGATGCGTCTTTATAAACAAACAAACATACATACATACAGGGGAAGCTAATAATAAAAGAGTGATAAAATAATAATAAAAATATACTTTTTTCAAATGAAGAAATACATGTAAAGTGAATTCGAATTATATCAAGGAGGTTACGTATAGCGCCATCTGCCAGCGAATAGATCAAGCAATAATGTCGATAATTCTGGAGTTGCAAATAAACAAACCAACATACATACATACAGGTGAAGCTAATAAAAGAGTGATAATAATCCAGTAGTAATAAGTACAGTATATTTATATTAAATGTAAATCGTGATTTACGAGGGTTGTTCGATAAATAGCAAGATAAAAAAAAACCGGTATGTTACGAATGACGAATCTATAGTGAAGTTTGCGAAAAAAAGGTTTTGGCTTTCTATGTCTCCATATTTATTAAAAAAAGGGGGAATCTTTTGAAGATTTTTCTTCATAGCAGATCTCCAGATGAAACAGTTCTTAAACAGTGAAGTTCGAGGTGTACGAGTTGAACCTCAAAACGATGAGCAACCACAGTCCGTCGCGTATTTCTGATCTGTACCGCTCTTGGTGGAATCAAATGTGCCAAGTCACTTGAACACTTCTTGTGAAAGTATCTATAGAAGAAAGACAAATCTCGATGTTCCAGACTATCAAAGTTGCACGTGATGTTCGCGTCTCCAATCAGGTGGATGGCTCTTTTCGGGATGGAATCCAGCAACTTCAGGGCATGTTTGAGGGTTGAGCTCCATACATGAGAACAATACTCCAAAGAAAGTCTGATCCGAGCTATATAAAGCATCAAAAGTTGCTGAGGTGTTTACAGTTTTCTTGTCCGGAACAGCGTTCCAAGCTTTTGAGAAGCAGCCTTCGAAATTCCAGCGATATGATTGTGCCAGAACATATTTTTGTCCACTTTAACCACCAACAAACTTATCGAAGCGGAATTGTCTGATCTGACATTATTCTTGGAAAAAACCGACGCCTAGGTTTTTGTGGCATTGAATTGAACCTGGTTACAAATCACTTCTAGATCCTCATTAAGATACACAACCTCCTGCTCCCGGTGAAGACAAGTATGTTGTCGTCAGGAAAGCAATATATTGGATTATTCCAATAAGTCGTTGCAGTACAGTAAAAATAGGTTTGGAGACAATTTGGATCCCTGGGGAACACCAGCGTTGATGGTGGAAGTATTTGAGAGATACCCATCGACGGCCACTTGCAGGGAATGTTCTTTCAGGAAGATGCAGAGCCATACACAAAAATGATCTGATAAATCATAGCATCGAAGTTTGGCCAGCAAACTCTCATGCCAAACACGGTCAAATACTTCATAAATATCAAGTGCAATAGCTCTTGATTCTCACCCAAATATGAGTGACATACGGCAGAAGATCGCCTGTTGATTTTCGTTTCCAAAAGCCATATTGATTATTATCGCTCAAAGATCTTAAATTATAAATTTTATTAATGAATGTTTCAATATACCATCCACCATCATTAGAAAATCAAATAATTAAATAATTTCAAAATTTTTTGATGTTCCTGTCAATAACAAACAAGACAAACATTCGTGTCCAACTCTGTAGGGGTTCATTTTTAAGTACAATTTATGTCAGTTTTTAAATTGATTAATAATTAATTTGAGAATGTTATATGCTATGAAAGTTGTGTAAAATTTACAAAGAGAGTAGACCTTTACCTTTATTTAGACAGATCAAATATAGACGGAATTAATGCACACTTACATTATAAAATATAGTTAACTAACTGATGACTTGATAGTGTGTCGCAGTGCGATTTTGCTTCCTTTGCAGTGAGGCTGCTCACTTTCACATTCTAAATTATCACTATCAGACATATTTTATTCTTAATTATTTTTAAAAGTTATTCATTTAGTAAAACACAGATTATGTATACTACACAAAATGGTTTAGCTTTAGACTTTCACGGCTGAGGTTTTCAGTGTAATTGCTTTTCGAGTTTGCAAGCCGTAGATTTTTGAAATTTCTTCCTGACGTTTCGCTAGCGCGAGTGGCTAGCTTCTTCAGAGCTAACCATCTTGGTTCCATTTTTAACCATCATGGCTTGCTGTCGGATGACTACTTTTCAGGCTTCGTAAAGCCTTGTCAGGTTGAAGAAGCTAGCCACTCGCGGCAGCGAAACGTCAGGCAGAAATTCGAAAAATCCACGGCTTGCAAACTCAAAAAGCAATTACACTATGTATACTGCAGTAAACAAAACTGTATACTCGTACACTAAAGGTATCCGAGCTCAGTGTGGCAAGAGCATAACGCCGAATCGGCGGGAACAGAATGTATCCTTTAGCGTGGTGACGCGTCGCCACGCCAGAAATAGGTTTCACGTGCTGCTGTAGATGTTTCACATAAAAAATGAAAAAAAAAATCGCTAATCGAATGTACGTAGCACGCGAAATTTGAACTTTCACCGTATTTGTTGATTAGTGGTAATTAAATGTTGAACTGTCTTTGCTTTAGTTTAAAAAAAAAAAAAAATCAAAAGCTGTTCAATACAGTAATGGAGGAGCTTAAAATTCTTCAGGTTTCACTTTGTAGATACTGACGAATATTCTATAGGATATGTATTTATTTCAACAGCTGTATACTGGTAAAACTAATAAAATATACACTGAAAAGTAAAACTTCACCTAACCCTTTTCCTAGTAAGTGATCTATTTCCACATGTTCAACCTTCTGTAACTAATTTTAATAATTATCTTCACCTGCAAATTTATTCCTCGATACCTCGAGGAACATTCGAAAAATAACCTCGTTCGCCCCGATGAAAAAAAAACCATTAGATTATTAATTATGTAGGAAACGAGACCGACAATTGTATCAAAATTTAACTCGCCCAGCCGTTGAAATTAATCGCAGTACACTTTCACGTAAAAGGAAACTTTCACCCCGCGCAACAAGCATTTACCTGTACAACCCGAATTGCATTGTATTCAATTCGAATGGCAGTGTCGCAACTACTCAGTTATTGAAACCGAGGTACGAGGACTGTGAAGTATACAGCATGGAACAGTCAAATGAAGAGCTGTTGGATGTCAGAAAAATTACGCGTTTTTACACGGGAAGAATATAGTGTATAGCGAAACAGGCGTTTTTGAATAATAGGAGAGCACAATCCTTTTCTGTTTCATAACTATAAAGATAAGAATTATTTATTTTCGAAGCTAAATACCAACATGTGTCAGTCTAATCTAATCTGAATCGTAGGAATGTAAATATACCTTTTTATTTTATTGGTGTAATGTAACCAGAATGAGAACGAAAATCATGGCAAATAATGCAACTCCTTTTCATTTTGGCTTTGTTACAGTATTCTGGAATAGTGAAATTTCTTAACACGATCGATCGCAACATAAAAGACCAATTATAGATTATAAATCTACACTGCCCAGGCCTTTTACGAATTATCCAGTCATCCTTGTTCACTATGTTCTAACATGGTTAATTCTACTGAAAAAAGAATAGAAATTGTTGCAACATAATCGAAATAATTAATGTGCTAAAGCTGCTGCAAGAATTTATAATGGGAATTATCCAGACTAGACCATAACTTGAGCAATTAATTAATACTTTAAACAGAAGACTTGCGACAAAGAATTGCTCGGGAATGGAGATTTCTGACTCCGGACATCTTCAATAATGTAAGGAACGGTTTCGAAAGTAGACTGTATTATTGCACGGAACTAGATGGAGGTCTTTTGAACACTTTATTTGTTGAATGTGTTGCTATTGATATTACTTTAGTTGATTTTCTCAATAAAATGAGGGACAGCGAATTTTCTGTTTTTTCTTAAATAAAACGTTCTACATTTAATTTCTCAATAACAAATGAATCAATTACGAAAAAAAATATAGAAGTAATAGAGGGACAAAAGGCCTTTCAATTGATGAATCACCCAAACCCCCATGCCATTGAAAAAAATTAGGGGAGGCGTAGTTGCTGACCGCAGGGGGTGAGGTTTCGGGTATGATTTCATATCAGAATTAGTCCCTCTAGAAATAAAAATTAATATGTTTTTTTTTAAATTTTCGGTTACACGTCCGTTTCTGACTTACAGGGGGGGTAAGTTCTTGTTGAAACGCCGTATATGAAAGTTTCTTCTTTGCATATCTACACATCTATGTATATAGTTACTACTTTCAAAATTGATTGCTTCCCTTCTTTCTCTGGAAGATTCCACTTTTTTTGTATCAAGATGGAGTAGTTGAAAGCCAAAAACTTTCTTTCCATATGCAAATATTCGGATAAATTTCCATTGAATTACTCATATATGATACAATACCGTTGAAAGAAAGATAAAACGAAAGTATTTTTTATAATAGTGGATATTCTCAGAAATTGAACGAATCCTTTAAATTTAGAATTTTTAATTTATAATCTAATATCTACATCAAAATTGAATCATATTAAAAATGCACTGATGCACACTAGGTACCACAATTTCATTGCATTTTATGGTATAACGACCAGATGCAGTCATCAAATAAACGTGGATATATACTTAGCCGAATAGACCGCATATACGATAATAAAAAATGTGAAACCTTTCGTGTCTGGTTTTTATTTTATCAATAAGCTATTAAATGAATATAACGATATTATGACCGTTTATCTGTTTACCATTTGATAAGGTAAATCAAGCATATATATGTATTTATCGAACGGCATAACTTTTATACTCCAACATTAAACAGCTGGCGTCACACCCGAAAAATATTAAAGGGGTTTTGAGAACCAATTTTTGTACCTAAACTTAGAATTAATTACATTCGCTTGTTCACAAATTTTAGCTGCAGTTGAATATAAAATATCAACCGTTTCACAATTACTGGAAATATGTAATGAAAAACTTAATAGAAAGTGGATTGAAGTAATTGTATTTTTCATAGAGATTAACAAATTTATCTGATTCATTGATCTTTAAAATAACGTCAATAACAAAAATGAAGCATATACTCAATAACATCGTTTATGTGTGTGTGTTGAGTTCAAATGGCGTTGGTATAACCCATTTGCCAATCTATTTTAACATGTAAAATTTCTGCAATATTTTGATATTTTATAGATTTATAATACATTCTACATATTCTATAAATTTATTTCTAAAGGTTAGTATTTAGTTAGTACTAATAAGTTGTTTTTCTTTTCTTTTTTTATTTTTCTCTTACCATTTCATTCCTTTTTCAATATTTGTTTTCATTTTGTTTGTTTTTTAACTTTTTTTATATATTTTTTATTTCTTTTTTAGTAATTTCTTGTTTTATGTGAGTTATCTAAAGAATTTTAATGTATACACATTTTTCTCTTCTCGTTTTAATTTTTCTATTTTTCTTAACATCGTTTATGATTTTTTCAAATTTACCGACATTTGTGAAAAAATGGCTGTTAAGTGGCAGCCAAAAATTTTAATTGTGGTAATATTCGATGGAATTGACCGATACTTATTCACATTATACTTCATTATTGGCGGTCGGTAGCCGGTCGGTTCGACGTGGATGCTTTGTTCACTCACTCAGTTGATCGCCGTGTTGGTCGGTGGTTCAAACCGCAGGCTGAACGATCTATTTTCACTTGCTATCTTCCAACCAGTGTTAGGAATCACACGTTGAAAGGTAAGACCTCGTTAGTCCTTAGGTCGCACAAGTTTCGACTTCTAAGGGTTATCGTTTGCAGGGGTGCGACAGCTGGTTAACGGAGAAATATGTTTTAAACAGATTTTAAATTCTCTGTCAATATGTTTCAAGCTTCTAAACGAAAATATACCTTTCAATACGTATCGATCAATGTATTTTGATAATACTGATCGTCCATGACAGTGTTAAAGTAACATACTTCATGATGAATTTTTCATCTGTTTATTTCATCGCCTTATGGAAATTTCTTTGTGGCGTTACTTCTCATTAACGATGATGTCACATCCGCATCTGCCGTCATGTTTTGTTGAAATTTCTTGTTGACGATCAGCTGTCGTTTTACGAGTTAACACGCTGTTCTAGCCGAAAGTTCCACAGTATCCGGTGTATATGGTTTCCATGTAAATATTCTTGGCACAATGTGTTTACTACTGGGTGTCACAATGCGAAACATAATATTGGATTATTCGCTTATTTGCCTATCTTTTTTCCGTGTTCGACTTTCTCAAGAGGGTATAGTGTCAGTATTGGTCTAATTTCTAATTATTACCAAATATGAACAATAATACCAATTATTTAGCCTCTAACTCTTTAATAATAATTATTCAAAAGAGGGCAAATCTGTTTTATCATCTTTTCAACGACCTGAAATAAGACGAGGAGAAATTTTTCCAGTATTTTTGAATGACTCCAGACAAATTTTGGGAACTTCAGGATATTCTAGAGCCTGCCTTAACAAGCAACTCAATTTTTCCTTGTCCATTTTCACAGGTACTGTCTGACACTGTGCTGCCAACTGATGGAATCGCAAAACAGAGAGACAGAAACTTCCCAGGCACGTTTGGACAAGTTGATGCTGGCAAGCGCTGGCCGGTGACGCGATCACTTGGCTAGTCCGTCACAGCACGTACTGTTATTTGCCGGACAGGACCGGAAAGCTGGAATCCTTTCCTGCGGCGGACGCTATTGGTTGTGCCGTGCCGGGCTAGTGGGCGGTTGTCCATTCATTTTCATTGTTCCTATCCTATCCGTATTTTGACCGGACGGGCCGTGCTATGCTGTGCCGGACAAGTGGGCGACAAGCTAGATCTCATAACGCGTAGCGCGGATTATGTTTTTCATTCGTAGTCGTTCGCGTGAACACGTCGCGTCGGTTATGTGTTTTATTTTGCCGGCGACGTACCTTTCGTCACATGTTAAGTTTGTCTTTCGCAAGAGGGTAGTGTCAAAATCAATTTAATTTCTAATTATTATCACAGACAAACAAACAGTTAATAATGCCAATCAATATAGCATCTAATTACTTGATGCCCATTAAAATTTTGCAGGCATAATAGGCAATTATTTCTTCGTAAAATATAGGTTTTTGAGGAATGTAAATTCGAGATGCATTGTCAACAGAATTGCCTTCTCTTGATGATCACGTACTATTCTGTGTTCTGGAACTTTCTCCATTTTCACAAATTAACCGGAAACGTTGCTATTGATGGCTGTCGAACAAATACAAAACAACGCAGCGTCCTCAAACTTGAAACATATGCTTTATAGATCGTGTAATATAGTGATATCTTTCAACCAACTACCGGTCGTGATATACCAGGGTGGTCACAGGTATTTCTGGGACCACCCTGGTATCTCACGAAATTTGTCAATAATAAATATAAATTGAACTGGGAAACTATACGTGAAAACACATGTATTGAATGCCAGAGAATAGATTCAAAGAAATGCTTCATTAGATCAGGAATCGGCCTGAAACGATTAAAAGATTACTCACTGGACAATTTTCATTTATAGGACACCTAAGTAAATAGTGCTCTATAATGGAGATTCTGGG
This sequence comes from Leptinotarsa undecemlineata, assembly GCA_015342065.1. Taxonomy (NCBI): domain Eukaryota; kingdom Metazoa; phylum Arthropoda; class Insecta; order Coleoptera; family Chrysomelidae; genus Leptinotarsa; species Leptinotarsa undecemlineata. The sequence continues at coordinate 4,328 of WOGP01005350.1, read as the reverse complement.
TGCATGCAATACAAAAACGTGGATGGAAGTTCGCCATGTGACACTAGATCACAAGAAATAAGCAATTTATAGAAATTCCAAGTTATATCCAGAAGACGAAAGCTCGCCAGGTGACACTGGATCACAAAAAAATTATAGAAAGTCCAAATTATATACAGAAGACAAAAGCTAACCATGTGACACTGGATCACAAGAAACAAGCAATTTATATAAATTCCAAATTATATCCAGAAGACAAAAGCTCGCCATGTGACACTGGATCACAAGCAATTTATATAAATTCCAAATTATATTCAGAAGACAAAAGCTAGCCATGTGACACTGGATCACAAGAAATAAGCAATTTATAGAAATTCCAAATTATATCCAGAAGACAAAAGCTCGCCGAGTGACACTGGAACACAAGCAACTTATAGAAATTTCAAATTATATCCAGAAGACAAAGGCTCGCCATGTGACACTGGATCACAAGAAAAAAGCAATTTATAGAAATTCCAAATTATATCCAGAAGACAAAATCTCGCCATGTGACAATGGATCACAAGAAAAAAGCAATTTATAGACATTCCAAATTATATCCAGAAGACAAAAGCTCGCCATGTGACAATGGATCACAAGAAAAAAAGCAATTTATAGAAATTCCAAATTATATCCAGAAGACAAAAGCTCGCCATGTGACAATGGATCACAAGAAAAAAAGCAATTTATATAAATTCCCAATTATATCCAGAAGACAAAAGCTCGCCAAGTGACACTGGATCACAAGCAATTTATAGAAATTCCAAATTATATCCAGAAGACCTCTACAAGGTTGTTGGAATTGGCCTGATGAAAAGATGGGAATGAGAAAAAATCAGCGAGCCCAATAAACTTCAATGTTTTCCATCGAATCGGATTCGTTCATGGATATTCAAATAATTTATTTGCATATCGAATGACCTCGTATATATTCGTTATTCAAAATAACCCTTTCTGTGTCACTCTGTTCATTATTCTCAGAACCACTCTCACAATTTTTACGACCCATACGACTCTGGTGAATATAATTTACAATGTGCCCGCTTTCTCTGCTGAATCACACTTTTGATACATCGATAACCTTGTTATGATTTCGTACTTTGAAATAATTCATAACTTTCTTTGAAGTCTTCAACATTTTCAACTGATAAATATAGTTTCTCCTTACATTAGTAAATATGTCTCAGCAAAAATTTTGCTGTAGATACACTTTTAGAATAAACTTGCACAATATACATTTAATTACCCAGCAAAGCAAAACCATTATAAGATGATGTGATGAGTTGAAAGATTATTATGGAAGATACGTCACAAAGCTGAATTTCACAATATTGCTACTCACTTTTTGTGAAAAAAATTATTTTATTAATTTGCTACGATGTTGTTTAATATTGTGAAGAAACATACTAGTAGCATAACAAAAATTGCATGAATCTACAGGTTTACAAATCACAAATCATTGGCCTTGAGATGAGAACGCAGAGCCGGCATCCGATATACTTGACGAAGATAGATGCATCAACTTTACGTGGCATATTCTTTTACAATGAAATTGCTACTATTCAAGTAATGTTTCGATTCGACTTAAAAATGACACATTATACCCATAAACTTCAATTGATAAATCGATATAAAATCAAGAATAAACATTTCATTTCTAAAAAATTTTACCAATACGATTATCGATCTCCGTAACTGTCACAACATTCACGACATATTTTCATTGCAACCGTTCACATACACATTATATTTATGTACTTAAAAGTTTTTTTTTCTCGAAAGAAAGAGGAATGTGGGACGAACATAAATTCTATAAAACGTGAACGCTATTTTCCTTCTATTTTCTCATTCGCAGGTGATAAGTATTATCTGTAATTACTGTCCGTAATAACAAAATAATTATTGTTGCAACGACACGGTTTTTTTTCTATTGTTTTGTCGAACAATTTCTCATTGAATTAACCGTTAATAGAAGCATAATGATCGTCGTCTCTCAATATACCGAATAAAGAACTCTCAAGAACTAGTTCGTGAAATATGAATAAGTAATTAATGTAAGAAGTTCGACGGTATTCTTGCCAATTAATTTGTACGAGGGCAAAGCGAAAAGTTATGGAAACATTTGAAAAATTGACACATGATTCTGATTGTTGTCAAATTTTTTGCACATGATTTTTGAAAATTTCCACAAATTATTTCAGGAATCACAATCTAGTCACAAGAAAGGTCTCGCACGACATATTCACTCATTTTTCAACAATCATTCATCAGGCTATAGCGGAATTTGAAGATATGAAATCGTTTTCGAATTGCTGGAAATACAAAATACTAAGTCACTTTCAAAGTAGACATGTATATCGACTGTCGCGTCTTCGAATACTCGAAAAAAATAATAAATGAAACAAGCGTGGACTGTAAAAAATGTGGCATAAAGCGAACTCACCGAATTCCTTGCACAAATTCCTGCTTCTGAAAGGGCCCTTTCTTGGAGTGTTCTTTCTTCAGCTCCACTGGAGTGCACAACAACTCGGGAAGTTAACCAAAGTTATCAAACAGTCGAAGATGGCACAAAGTCTAGATCACACACGGCGAAATGAATAATTATTAAAAACAAATAGCGATTCACGTTTATTACTTGTAGCATGAGATCGTAGGTAGGTCTATATTTTTAATGGAATGGAATACTCCAATCGAGTCGTGAGCATGCGCCCTTAGGAGTCGCTCCATGCCAACAATAATAAAAATAATAATAAGAAAATGAAAATTATGATAAAGACGCAACATCGACATTCCTAAAGTTTCCAACCAAAAAGTCTCAGAGACTTGGGCTGGCAGCTCGAAAAACTTTATTTTATCGCCATTGAAGACATTGATATAATTTCCCATAAACACACGAGCACCAATATCTTTCTCGAAAGTCCAAGAAGAGAGAAGAGAGAAGAGAGAAAAGAGAGAGAGAGAGAGAGAGAGAGAGAGAGAGAGAGAGAAAGAGAGAGAAAGAGAGAGAAAGAGAGAGAAAGAGAGAGAAAGAGAGAGACACAGAGAGAGACAGAAGGAAAATGTGTGAAAGAGAATGAGAGAGAGAGAAAATGTGTGAGAGAAAACGAGAGAGAGAGAGAAAATGAGAGAGATAGATAGAGAGAGAGGGGCGACGGAAACTAATCTATCTGGTCACCTGTCCATGATTTGGACATGATACTGATGACTCAGATTTTGCCACTTTTGATATAGTTACGGAATACTATGCTTTTGATTTGATTTTCTTGTATTTTGTGTGTTATTATGAAACCACTTAAAATCGTTGCGTTGATCAAAAAAATGGTGATGGTCTTTCAAATATAGTTTCATTTCCACCCAACAATCTATAATAATTGGCCGTATTCCTGTAACCTTTTTTATCGACCATTCATCTCTATTTAGCAGATAATCGTTATCAAAATCAAAAAACTTGTGAATAGTTCTCTGTTGGAAAATCCAATAGATTGTTTAATAAATAAAAATTATATGTATATAGGTGTTAAAAACTTGTAAGAACTTTGAAGACGATGCAGAAGCTCGTATAATTTAACGCGACGTAAATTATGCGTCGAACCAGACGTTGTAAGGATTTTGTTGGAATACATTGTCTCGTATGCTAATGATAAATGGTAAAAACAAAAAATAAACTGTTTAATAAATATGGCTTAGTTCATTATTCGTACCAGAATATTTGGAAATAACACCAATGCGTAGGGGCATACAAAATTAAAATTCCTTAACGCCACTCTTTCAGACGTAAAACTCTGTATAGGAGTCAATATAGGACTTTGATGTGATTTACTGATAATGATTTCTAGCTAGGTTAGGTGCAAAGTGAGCGGGTCTATTCGACCCTCCACTGCAGCCTGCAAGACTTTATTGCGGCTCACACCCAGCTTCTTAAGAGTTGTAGGGACACCGAGCGAGATTCAAATCGGACATAACCTCGAAATTTATCGAGACAAATAGGGGCGGACCTAATTTCCTTCAAACGATCGCGAGAAGACGTACTGACCGATTCGTCAATTGATGTTTATGAGTAGGAGAGAGAGATGGAACACTAGAACGCCCAACACTTCTTACATACAATCGCATTTGCTGTAAATAAAGTTTGGCAATGTGGTATAAGGAGAACGGTATTGGGATTTCATTCATAACATTTCAGGTAGGAACTAGGAAGGGCGATGTTAGATAACGATCTATTGTTTACACAGCGTAGCTTTATAGGCATAAAATGTTTTTCTTCTGTGGTCTATATACGGATGATTCTTGCGATCATGAAAATTCAGTTG
>WOGP01005348.1:0-13219 GCA_015342065.1 Leptinotarsa undecemlineata | reverse complement strand
CACCGGAGGGAGAATAGAGTTCTCCTTCCCGGGTGCGCCTGGGCTGCCGGTCCGGTTTTGCACCAGTTGCTCGGGTAAGTGGTGTCGCAACTCACCAAAGGCCAAGGGTGGCCATCCCTGCTTATATTATTATTATTACTATTATTATTAGGTTTCGTTACAGACCAATTCAAACAAAAAGTTACAACGTTTTTCTACTAACCCAGAACTTTAGGATTACAACTTTAAAACTGACAAAATTCAATACAATCTTTGAACCCCTATGTTTTCTTCTTGGGAGTGGAAATTCCTGATTCCCTTTCTTGATGCTTATTCATGCTATAAAAAGAACCTACCTGCATATTTCAATATTTTAGGTTCAGTAGCTTCGGCTGTACGTTAATATTAGAGCGGACAACAGCTAGTAATTTATATTTTTACTTTAAAAATACGGTCACTGAAAAAAAAACAATTGAATTGCTTCGGGAATCGATTTATGTTACCTATAATGTAATTCGTAAAACTAACAACGGTCCAAGTCGTCTGCCCTCACTCTTCTGCCTACGTTCGGGTCGCGTTCTTGGCGAACTCGCTTCATTGCTTAGACCGCCCATCTACCCGCTCATCGTCCCCAGTCGTCTTACTTTAAACAATTCGTCCAAATTACTTAGTGTAAAAGACAGCGTTTATCTATATTGATACTTTAAACGACAAGTGTATCGGTTTTTATAAATATTTGATAAATATTCTGAAAGGGTGCACTGTAAAAAAGTTTCCAATTCAATTGGACGATAGATGTCAGTCCATTAATCTACAGTATAGGTAATTTGAGACTGGCAGAAATGAATTGTTCTTTTAGATTATCCAATTACATTGTATTTATGGGTCAGTATTTTGCATAAGCTTATAGTTTTTTTGATGTATAAGCTATATTTATGCACAGTTTCATCTGAATCCGTTCAGTCGTTTAGGTGTAAAAGATCCACAAACATACATACATACATACATCTATCTTCACAAACTTTCACATTTATAATGATAGAGTATAGATAGATTTATACTGACTAAAGTAATTTGATAACTGTGTTTACTTTCGTTGAAAAAGAAAAAAATATCAAAGTTCACGAGAACGATTTTTTACCGTCTTGGAACGGAATTACAGTTTCATAGGAAATTAAAAAACAAAACTAGAAATTAAATTCATAGGAGCAAACAAATATGGTATCAATTTCGATATTGAAAAAATCGAAAACATTTCATTGATACAAATGAGTAAATGTGTGCAAAACATTTGGTTATACCCAATATTAATGTAGTCAAAACTCCATTAGAATGTGGGAATATATGTTTTTGAAACTATTACTATTATGGCATATCTCATAGATAACCAATAGCACATAACAGCAACTACTTGAAATAGGTGTTTTGAGCTTAGTGAGCTCAGATCGGTAATAATAGAGTTCAAAGCATTCTTTATTTTATTACGACAAAGTTTTACAAAGAAAAATTCACCATCATACTATACCGTGAGGTCAAAAAGAAAACCCTTAGCGTCGAACAGAAACTCAGAGCACCTGTAACCGATGTGGTCGTACGTCATCAGTTATTTTTGAGATATTTACCATCTAGGATTTAGACTTTAGTCACCTCTCATTGAAGTTATTTTTGATTTCACTCCAAAGAGTTCATAATTTAGTGAATTTCCTACACAGTAAAAATAATTGGCTGTAATTATAATAAACCCGTTTACACAATTCATTTCAATTGAATCCTATATCAAAATTTCAACAAAAGACCCCAGTGTGGCAATATGACAAATCAGCAATTGGATGAATAACAGAAGATCAGATTATGAGATGACTCATCCAATATATTGATGTAAGATCGTGCATTGCACTAACTTTTCTAAATATTATTAACTGTTCATTGTGAGAATTATAGGAATTCACTCAATCTCCTGAACTTAAGTGGAACTACACAAAGTTTTCAGATTTTCATTAAAAAAAAAGATCAGTAAATGAAAGGCAGGATAGTTGTAGAAGTAAACTATACTCCTCTAGTTGATTTTTCATAATTATTATGAGTTATTACTGATCACCTTGTTTTTTCAATGAAATATAGTTTTCAGAATAGGATAGCCTGTTTGAGTCACTAATTTCAATATTTCGAGGCTAGGTTAGAATAATTGCTCGAATTTGCAATTATTTCCTAATAGTGCAATTGTAGAAGCAGCGTGAGTAAAGTATATCGTCACTTATGATATTGGATCAGCTAGAAAAGGTCAAACTATTACGAAATAATAATAATTTGATGTATTTTTTGACAGTCAATATTTTATTTCTCCTCTGAAGTGTTGCAGAATTAGATTTTTATTTGCGAAAGAAAGATTTTGTTTTTCTACTTCTCCATCTTGATACGAAAAAATGGGTGAATTTTCCGAATAAAGGATGGAAGTAATCAATTTAAAAAATTAACTCTTCCTCGAAACAGATATTTTCACAAAAACATTGAATCACACGAAAGAAAAATACTTTCGAAACAAATTCTTTTATATAAACGCTGAATTGTACGAAAAACACTTTTCTCTATGCCGTTTGTATTCCAAACATTCGTAATGGAATCGAATCAGATATCGTACACAGGATTGCTACACACTATAATTGATGAAAAAAGTGAAATTTAACTTGCTTAGAACACTGTCATCCTCACTGCTAGACACCCGATGTTTTGCCCTAAGATACTTGCCTTATCGGTTCATCAGTAGCAAATACAGATAACATTATAGTAAACGAATTAAGTGTCTGAAAGTTACTTTTTTGCATAATCTACGCATCTTTGTATAGAGTTAATTTTTGAAATTGATTGCTTCCTTCCTTTCTTTGGAAGATTCTCACATTTTTTTATGAAGATGGAGAAGTAGAAAGCCAAAACCTTCCTTTCCCGAGAATGAATTTCTTTAAAAAAATATTCTTTCAATTTAAACAAGATTCCTATGGCTGGGATTTAATCAAATGAGCGAATGAATATTATTTACGTACTGTCATCGATGACATGGGTGAAATCAACTCATTCCGTGACAAAAGGTCGTATTTTTATGAACGAATTGAGTATTTTTTCTCATAATGTTATCCGTATTCGTTACTGAAGAGCCGATAAGGCAAGTGTCTTACGACGAAACATCGGATGTCAAGCAGTGAGGATGACGGTGTTCCCTGTAAGTGAAATTTTACTTCTTTCGTTAATTAAATTATTTAGAAATCCTGTGAATGATATCTGATTCGATTCCAGTACGAATGTTTGCAATACAAGCGGAATAGAAAACAAAAGTTTTCGTATAATTCTGCGGTCATATAAAAGTATATTTTTCGAAAGTATTTCTTTTCGTGTCTTGAAGTTACTTCTTTGCATGATCTACACCTCTTTGTATAGAGTTCATTTTTGAAATTAACTGCTTCCTTCCTTCCTTTGGAAGATATTAAGAAGGAGGAGTAGAAAACCAAAACCTTTCTTTCCCAAAAATTATACTCTACTAAATATATATTCTTTCACTTTAAACTTGATTGTTATTGTTCGAGATATATATGGAATTAGAGATTCTGTTGCAGATCCGACAATGATCTGTATTATTCCTCCGTTTTAAAATACCTATACACTGGTATAGCGACCCATATTATAGCATTTTCATGCAAATCTGTCAACCAATACGTGTTGCATATTCTACAATATGATGATGTTAATTGAAAGATAGATGTGATTGTGATGACACTGGAATGAAATATTAATTTTAGTTTATGTATGCATATGCATGAATGCTTAGCCCATTTCTTGGAATTGATTTTGTAAATTTAAAGGAATCTAGAATTATCAAAAGTGTTTTGAACTAACTCTATTTTTAGGTGAATATAGGAATGGAAGTATTACGGTGAGGAAATACGTTTCATTTTCTGTTAACCTCATGGACTGAATTCAATACGAATATAGAACTGTACAGAGAAGAAATATTAAAGTTTTATTGATAAGTGAAACTCAAAAATATCCCGAAATTGTACTCGCTACTGATCATCATTTCATCTGAAATTTCCGAAAGTTTTACTGTCTCCTTTGTAATTGAGTAATATTATGTGGAAGTGAAAAGAATCTTTATTAAGAATAATGAAACCCAGTCGCGTCATATTTAGTTACAAGTGGTTTATACCTATTCTTTAAGTTAAGTGTAACTCCATCACGATATTGCAAGAATATTTTTAGATAAAACTGATACATAGAGATTGATTAACATGCTCAAATATGACACAATTATAATATCGGGGATCATCACGACTTACATGGTTTTTTGCATTAACCTCAATTTGTTTATAAAAAAAGTATCAATATCATTTATTAAGAATAAATTGATTATAATACAATAATATGTATGTTGATTCACCATCAATGAAAGACATTCTTCATCTACAATTACAGATAGAATACAAAAAACACAACTCAATTGGTTGTCCTAGATAATAGGTAATAAACATAAAGCAAACCCATTGAAACCCTACGGTTGTGCATGAGAGTTTTCCACTCACTATATTACCAAATAAACTCTGAACAATTATTCAGTGAAAGTATTTGCAAATTTCTGGAACTGATAAAAAAAATTAAAGACAATGAGAGAAGAAACGGAATTCAGTTTATTAGTAAATTGATGAAAATAGGGAAATTTGTATGATTGTACTCCTTGAACGTATTTTATATCAATGATATCGATAAGAAGAATTTGTAACCTCTGACATGAAGTATATCTGTTGAAAATACTTTTTCCTTACCAGAACGAATATGCCGTTTCTTGACGCGCGTTTCGCCAACCAAATTAGTATCATCAGGAGATAACTAAAATAAATGGCATTATATCCTGATGATGCTAATTTTTGTTGGACAATGCTTCATGGTGAATTTTATTGGTTCGGATTTCCATTGTCTAATATTATTCTACTATGAGTTGAAATCTATGAAAGAACAAATTGAATTAGAATGAATAGCTGAATTATCAATTATATTGAACAGTAAAACGTGAAATGAAAATACAATAAAATGAATGAAATAATCAAGATATAAAATTAAAATGACCGCAGACTAAAAAAGATATGAAAAATAAAAAAGAATGAAAAAGAGCAAAAAATTCATAATGAATTAAAAAGTATTTCAAATTAAGGTTCTTTACGACGTTTCGATTGTCAATATCCACAATCGTCTTCGAGTGATGACTGCTACCTTGGTTAGCAAAATGCGCGTCGAGAAACAGCATTTTTGTTCTGGTGAGGGACAATTGTTTTCAACAGAATGATATCGAGTTGATTTTTATCAGAATACGTTTATGATTATCTTCTAAAAAATTATATAATATATCAACCAGATGAATAAAACATCGTTGTTCCATCAATTATTTTTGTTTTTCATTTGAACGAAAATTTTCATTTTGTTCTAAGCGTTGTAGTATTTTATAACTGGTCAAAACCGCTATGTCATGTAAGTATAACTTTCTGATGGCGACGATACTTTTTTCTGTGAAAAATTTTCGAAGTTTATTTTGCAATATATCGAGTTTTTTTATGCTGGGTATTGAGTTTATTGAGAATTCCTAATCGCAATCGAGACTCCACAAGAACATAATATAACATTTTAAGGTAAGGAGTATCAAATATTATACTGAAGCGTTTGAATTTATATTAAATTTGTCTTGAACTTTCAGTTACTTCATTTATATTATGATTGCATCTTGAATGATAATCGATTATAAACCCTGTAATCAAGCTTTTTCTGCTCGTTTTTCTGTTATTGATTCTTTTTTCTCAATGCGAGTTCTTTGAATTCAGGTGACTTACCCAAAAAAGTTATATACAAAGTTTTGTCAAAATTCACGGTAAGCAATTGTTGGTCGAACCAGTTGACAATATCTAACAGATAATTTTATGTTTTCACTTCTAGACTCTTCCCGCTTTCTGCAGTGTGGATGGTGTATCATCAGCGGAACTCACAATTTTATCTGCAGTTTTATGAACAGAAAATGAACTATTTATGTTCAACGAGAAGAGTAAAGGTCCTAGCATTGTGCCTTGTGGCACCCGATATTTTAATGATTTCTCTCCGCTCATTTCATTCCTTATCAGCGACAATTCCAATAATCTGGAAATAATTCATTTGATACACCTCGTATTCCTGAATCTTGCAGGGAATCCAAGAGCTGCTGACAATCCATGGTGTCGAAAGCCTCTTCAACTTCCAGGAACACGTATGGGGTTGGTTCACTTCTAGCTATCAACTTATATATTGTAACGTTATTCTTGTTGAAAAAACGTTTGTAATTGATGTAATGAGAAAAATCGGTCTGAAGTTGCAAGTTAAAGATTTGTTCTTCTTTTTTATATACCGGTGAACACCTGGATGGCAAGAAGATTTGTGAACTTCTGGTAGGATTAGCTCACTCCAAGGCGTTCATTCACCCTTCAAAGCTTGATACCAAACAGTTGTTGGACTATAGTAAGGATTAACTAATAGGCCATCTTACATGTGACTGTCATATTTTTAGAGTTTGGCAGAGCCGTACTCTTACCATCTGACTTGAAAGACCACCCCCCATACGAACTAATCGGCTTCGTTAAGAAGCAGGGTTTATTTGGTCGAGTGTGAATAGGTGTGAGCTACAATAAACCCTTATGGGTTGCGGTGGAGGGCCGAATAGACCCAATCACTTTGGACCTAATTTTACCTAACCTATATACCGGTGATTTATTTATTTTGAATGGATTTAGGATCCCATTAATTCTTTTTTGCTTTTAGGTTCACGAAATATACTTTAACGTATTGATATTGTGTTTGGTGATGGATGTTGTATCGTAGCTTGGAATATATAACATGGATATACTTTCTTTACATAAACAAAATAATCATGGAATGTATTGGCTAGCATCTTTACATCAGTTGAGGGTTTTTTCTCAGTATCAATTATTTTTTAAAATATCATCGAACTGTATCATTAGGTAATCATTAAAGTGTTTGGATTTACGATTTTCCATAAATTTTCAGCTTGATTATTATTCTTGTTCATTTTATTTTTATGAAAAATTTCCTTATTTAGTGAAATGAATCTATTCATTTGATTATTATATTGATTATATTATCATATCGTTTTATCAGCATCTTCAAGTATTTCTCACGTTTAATAAATTTTTGATATGTCACTACTTTTTGGTATTTTGTATAATATAATGATTAAACGTTTCTATATATAAATCTGTTTAAAAAATCTGTTGAAAATCTGTTTTTTCAATAATCACTAGATTCATTAATGAATAGAAATATTGGCAATTGTCAATATATTTGCAACGTCAAAACTACTTACCCTATTTTATGATGGAAATTTCGAAGTAGATGTTGAAATGATTTGTCAATAAAATCTTTGAAAGCACAAACCAAATAAGTTTACTGATAGAACAAGAGTTGTTTGATAACGAAATGATTTTATTCGCCAATAACATTCCAATATCATGAATATCATTTCCATTTGCAATTTTCCAGCTCTCGTTATAAAAGATCTGAATATGTATATCAACATATTGAAAATTTTACTCACATAAGCGGACAACGCTTTCATTCCTCTTGGAAACCTCGCCCTGTCAGCTACCAGTTCACCATATGCATTTCTCTCTTTCTCCAACCAACAATCGTCCACATTGATGTATTCATATCCTACACTGGCATATCCTTCATTCACAAGGATATCAGCCATAGTCCTGAATAAGTTTTCACTGCAAAAAACAATATCTGAAACGGTGTTATTTTTCATATTGATTGAAATTATATTTCAGATGAGCATTTTTTAAAAGCGGAATTTTTGATTAAACGTTTCATGTTGATACGTCCACCATCACCTTTTTTTTCGAATGAGGACCTGTCTCTTTCATTGCAAATATTGATGAAGCAATAAAATCACAGTTCAGTGGTGTATCACACTCGATATTTTTATAGCGTTTCATTTGAAATAGGTAGCATCATCAGTGAGTGACCATAATCAAACTGAAAACAATTTATTTCATAAGTTTCCTTTCGTAATCCCTTTTATTGAGGTGATGAACTTTGCGTATGCTGTTACATTTGTATTTGTTCTTTTTCTGAATATTTCTGGTAGATTTTACAGACATCCGTTTTTCGTGGGCAATTTCTCGTATAGAATAATCTTGATTAGAAATATTTTTGCAACTGGCCAATCCTGAATTGAAAAAAATGTTTCACTCCACTTTGTTAATCTTTATGAGGTAATATTTGCCTATCCAAAACATTTATTTGGTTCCTTACACTTCCAAAAACACATTTTTAGTGTTATTTCTGTCAAATGCACCACAGTCTCTTATTTTTCTAATCCTCTAAATATTTGAATGTTGACAACATGACGATTCGAGTATCACCAAGCATATTTCTAGTCAAAAGAAGATTTCTATTTGATTTAGCATGTAAGTAAGCTTATCGGTCCTTTCGTAATTTGAATACATCTTTAATATGTAACGGATTGCATAAACAACGAATTTATTCTTCTTGTCATAGAAACCAGGCAAAGCCTACGCGCTAAAAAATGGTAAATGAAGTGAGATGCTATTTAATTGTACTAAATTACACAACAAACGTATTTTGACCAAAAAACTTATATTTTTGTTACTTCCAGGATTGAGAATTATGAAAATATTTCGTTTTAAAATTGCTGAAGGAAAAATCAGCCTTTAAAGACAAATTAATGTTTTTTTAAAGGACAAAACACAAACACTACAGAAAAATCCTGAAGGCAAAAAAATTACGTGTGTTCGTTTGTTGAGGTATCTCATCAAAAGTATTGGGTAATGTCTGAGGTATGCCAATAGTTGAATATGTTCTGAAGAAATCAAAACAACTTACAGGTCCGTAATGAAAAATTGTTGTTACTTATGATGCTAGTTATTTTGAATGAAATGCTATGAAAATATCAAGTGTGATACTACAGAATTATAATTTTATTACTTTATCAATATTTGTAATAGAAGAGACAGATCCGCGTTTGAAAAAAAAGTTGATGGTGGTTGTTCAATCAAAGATTTACTATCACATCGTTAACGTACTTTTGGAATGCAATAAAAATTTCTTGCATTTTCTTTCTGGAATAACAATTCTATTCATAAAAACCCAAAAACTGCATTTTCAGTTTTCTCTATATAATTCCAAAATATCGAAAGTATCTGTTTCCCATAATAGTTACCTTCTTTCCTATTCAATCGTCTTATTACTTATTATGGTTTAGAATATATGAATATAATACAAAATACTATTTTTCCTTAATTCATTCATGGGTGGATGAAACTTTAGCAATTTGAAAGAGAAGTGTAGGTGAATAATTTTCTCATACCTAATGATTAAAATAGAATATTAGAAATTTGAGAAATATGAGACAAGTATTCCTCAACAATTTATCTTAGAGACAGAAAGTAGTTCAGCATCAATTCACAACTATCTATATCTACAAAAAGCTTTAGAGATATGCAGGGTGTTTACAATTAAGTCGGCACCATTGTCAACTCTGTTATTATTGATGCTACGAATTCGGTTAAACAGACAAACTAGTAGCATTTTCAATGGCCTTCCTAATGCCGAAAAAAAATATATCAGTCGCGTTTACAAAATATTTCATAAAATGATATTTTTTTAAATGAAACACCCTATATTTTATAACGCGACTGTCAATTTTTGTTTTGTTTTCGGCATCGAGAAGGCCATTGAAAATGTTACTAGTTTCCCATCTAACCGAATTCGTAGCATCAATAATAACGGTGTTGGCAAAGGGGCCGGATTGATTTGAAACACCCTGTATATGTATGCAAAGTGAATATTTTATCAAACATTGTCATACTGATAAATGACTCTCTGTTCTCGGTATTATCTGAAAAATATTAACCATCAGTACCATTACGATAACTGTTGATTTGAACAAAAAACAAGTTGATTGAACTTTCTGATTGTGATTTGTTTCAGAAATATCAGAAATAAATAAACCAATCGTGTAAAACACTATTGTTCGTTTCCAATATCTAATACTGTATCGAAGTGTCACCAATAAAATAAATTTGAAAATTTTATGAAATGAGAACTTTCGATACAAGTATTGTGAACTTGAATGTTACCAAATTAGGGCCAATTGAATTTTCCAACGATTTGCCGAATAGGTTAAAAAATGTCTGCAGGTGATCACATATTTCGTTAGTTATTGATTGTAATGTCAAAAATGTCAACACTAAGGCTCGTTTCACACTTATACGGTTCAATTCGGTTCGGTGCGTATTCGATTCGTTTTCGTTAGCGCCGAAAATGAATGAAAACTCTTCACAATCACTCGGTTAGTATAAGGTTTGATTTCACGACCGAATCATCGAATACGCAGTCACCCACTTTGCCCACAATGGTCACCATGAAGAAAAGACAAATTGTTGCCATCATTGTTGACTTCATTGGATACACCCTAGACTCACCAAACGGGTGGAGTTTAATGCATTTTATATCCATTTTCCGAGTTTAAGACAGCACGAAGACAAATTTTCAAATTACTTCAGGGTGTCTACGACATCATTTTATGAATTACATGTGAAGTTAGAGGTGTACAAAATTTAAAAAGAGAAAATTTAAATAATACTCTCGCTTGCCGTAAACGTGAACGACCAATTATTGCTTTTGTGAACCTTGGATCCTAATAAAACGAAACCGATTCGTGTCGAGGGAGCGTTTGGTTCTATCAGTTGTCTATTGGGTACCGAACACACACCGCATCACCGTTTCACACTTGTCCGGCGGCTACCGAAAACGAATCGAATACGCACCGAACCGTGAATTGAACAGTATACGTGTGAAAAAAGCCTAACAAAAATAGAATTATGTTTGTATAAAAAAATCTGAACTTTAGTTTTCAATCCAAAAATATGAAGAGTTTCATTTCAAAATATACTCTGATTGTATAAAACCGGATTGGAGATATTTGGCACTATTCCTATTCCGGAAATGGTTGTTGCTTTATAATTTCATGATTTGTATTGAAAATAAATGAGTTTTATTTTCAAAATAATTGGTAGTTCATAGAAAGGGCTACTGTAGTGACATACCATTTCATTTCACTACCCTGTATCATTTGTGAAATATGCCTTGAATATCCGTTTTCTATACTATGGATTCTGAACAAATGAACAATGACAGTACCTTATACAGTTGTCAGGATCATTTTTGCAGTCTGTGTTACATCTGAATCTCTCCCAGGCCAACCAACCCATGGGAGGCGTCCTTGCCAATCCATTTTCCAAAGGAGTTACGTTAGATCCGAGGTAAATCATCACTACTAATGCGGTCCATATTTTGTACATTTCACTTGGTTTGCTCAGGCCTAACCTGAAATTTAATAATTTTCCTTTGAGGTGACATGATAAATGACAGGTATGAAATTTGCAATACAGGGGACGGAGGATAGTTGAATGAAAACTTGATATCTGATTAGTGTAGATTTCTACTAATCGGTTAAGAAGTTACTAGAATTCTCAAAATTCAAAAATATCATCAATATCATTCAATAATCCCAAT
Organism: Leptinotarsa undecemlineata; assembly: GCA_015342065.1. Taxonomy (NCBI): domain Eukaryota; kingdom Metazoa; phylum Arthropoda; class Insecta; order Coleoptera; family Chrysomelidae; genus Leptinotarsa; species Leptinotarsa undecemlineata. The sequence continues at coordinate 1,621 of WOGP01005348.1, read as the reverse complement.
TCAAAAAAATCAGTTTGGGACACGCGAAGCGCGTGTTTCTATTAAAAATTAAAAAACATTGAGGTACTTTATCATGATGTACGTACATGTTCAAATCGACAGCTTCAATCTTCTGGAAAAGTGGATTGAAACTATGTCCTTTCATAAAAAATATTTCAATCATTGAAGAAATGCATATTTTTAATCTGCTTTTCGAGTAGATAAAAAATGTCGAAATAAAAGTAGTCATTTTCTCACATTATTTTGGGTTGCTAAATGAGTATCGCTTGATATTCACTAGATCAACTCTTTCTCTGGTTTGTAATTTCTTTCTCATCAGTCTGTGAGAATTGATGATACAAACGAAGACAAATGATCATTAATGTTTCAGAGATGGTATTGTTTGTGAATTCAGTATCGCCAAATACAATCAATAATTGATGGTGTCAATTCCACTGGAATGTTTTCAGCTGAAAGTAGTAGTTATGCTTAGTGCGGTGAATCCTTGTTTTCTAGTACTGCTAATTGTGTTCCAATTGCAAAGTTCTCGTCGTCTAATAGCTTCCTTTGGATGATCTGAAGTACCTTAACAGAAAGGTTGGCAACTAGATGATGGTACCAGAGCCAAAGTAAAAATAAGTAAATGGCTCATGGAATCAAACATGATCCATTTACTTCTTTTTTACTGGCGTACCATGTAAACAAATCCCATGCAGTCACAGCTACAAATTCTGCAGGTCATGATTATTTGTTTTGTAATATATCAGTTGATGGATTTCATCCATCACATTCCATTTAATTATCTTCATATTTTAAACCTAGATATCATTTTCTATTCTAGTTTCTTTAACAACTAAATTTTATGCTATTAGTTTCGGTTTTATTTTTTTAGGCTTCTACCTATTCATCTATATTTTTTTAAAATAATTCTGCAATCGGAAGTAATTGTGTATTTTTGAGATATGATCATGGTAATATATATTTGGGGAAATTCATCTGCCATCTTCCACATCCTTGAACAGATACGTGTAAATTAGCAATTAATGATTTCTCTCACGTTCACGATATTACGGCAATATTTGTTTACGAAATCAGCATCTGGGCATTCTTGGTTTTCTCACTCTAACTGAACTCGGCATCGATGACCGGTGTCTTAGGTAAGTGACTCGATTTTTTTCTCTACTGCAAGCACAGTCACTTTCACTTACCCATTGCCCTATTATTCCCGTAACCAGGCATAATAAATATGCAAATATCGCTCGTGTCTCTCAGGTGAACCACGATATTTAACGGATTATGAAATAATTACAACGGTATCTTGTAGTGGTCAGAATAACCGCCCAAGAACGCAGAGAAATATTTTGACTGGTAAGAATTAGTTATACAGTGCTTTTCAGATAAAAGTATCCACCTTTAATAACTTTTGTAATACTGGTATTTAGAAAAATTCAAAAACACGTCAATTTATGTTGGAAGGGGCAAGCATTATGGCTTATTTAAACTTACTGGAAAAGCCACCCCCTCACCCCTAGCATCATCCATTTTTTTAAAAATTATTTCTCATTTTTTTTATGTAAAATTTGGAAACTCCTCTTTGAGCTGATTTCAAAAATGTATAATACTTGTAGGTTAAAGTGGTTAG